>VYZM01000952.1:11818-54887 GCA_013398915.1 Dromas ardeola | reverse complement strand
GGGGTGGGGTGGGTTCTGGTTGTTTGAAGACTTCCATTTGATTCCACCAAGCTAGATATTCACTATTTTAATTGTCAGGTTTAACACTTCCACAGCAACTGGTCTGGGGCACAATTCATTTTAAGATACTCCTTTAAGCATTCAAGCCTCCCATGTAAAGTCTAAAATTCTAAGCACAAAGGGAAGACACAGAAGACAACACACAATAAAACACACTGAAAACTTGCTGCTGCTGCTGCTAATTCATTATTTTATAAAATAAGTCAACAACCTCTCCAAAGGTGTAATTTCTTATTCAGTTTTATGCTGTGCCCAAATGCAAGGTTATAAAGCAGCTGGTTACTGGTACTATTTATTTCTGCTGCTAAAGCAGAATTTAACCTCTTTGTGTTAGGTGATATGCATATTTGTACATGATTTAAAGGTTTTCAGAACTTACTGGAAGAGAATGCACAGATACAGACTATAACGATTGTTCTTAATAATTTGCGTTTCAGGAGCACTTAGAAATTCCAAACAAAATCAATGAGTCAGCCAGATAACAACAGCATGAACCTATTACAGGACTCCCTCTGCCATAAAACCATCTTATACATGATACACAAAACATGCAAGACCAGGAAAAGAGAAGAGAAGATAAAAAAAAAAAAGAAAAAGAAAACCCACTATCTCAATTCAAAGTGAAAAAGATCAGGTTTTAAGCTAAAAATAAAACTCAGGTCTTTCAGAAGTGAATTCATTGCATACTGATCCAAAAAAAAAAAAAAAAAAAAAAAAAGCATATAATTTTTTAAACTTCCTTTAAAGGGAGCAATATTTTTTTACGTTTCATGGGTTTTGCCAAGCCTTAACAGAAGCTTTTTTCCTTTTAACACTTGCCCAAATATGAAGCTACAAGAATTATTTTGTGCATATCCTCTTGCAGAAATATGAATGTTTTTTACATATGTTTGGCATATATGTATGGAATTCCCACACAATGATCTGTACAGCTGCAGCCTGGTAGTAATTTATGTCAGTAGTGAACTCTCAGTTGTGTACGTCTGGAATTCAACTGCTGTTCAACATTTATAAACACATCTAAATACCCCTCTGCCCTCCCCATTTTTGGTAAAGAAAAGGATAAGGGAAAAAACAAGTCTTAATGATTAACTGAGACAATGCAGAGTAGGGTAGCTAATCACCTTATTTTAAATTAATGAAATTCAGCCCCTTCAGCCACGCGTCTCCAATGACGCTATTTTGACCGCTTCTTTCATTAGGTTCCCACCTAACATTCGCAAGGGGAGCAAGGCATACTGAAATCAGGTGCAAGTCTTAAGCTGAATATTTTATGACATCAACTGTATCTGTACCTGAAAATCAATTTTTTCAAAAGCCACTAGAGTTCCACATGCTTTTGTTTTAAATGCAAGTTCACTCTAAATGTTTAAATACTTCCATAAATCCTATGCGATAGCAGTTTATGGATTACATAAAGCAATACTTACAATAGTCCTTGAGCTCAAAGATTCCTTTAATAATGTCACAACTAATTCATTCTTAATGGCATGAACACTTTGGTAATAGTCTTATTCTAAACATCCAGAGTTTGCCAAACCTCATTTACTTTTAATGAGATGGCAGATATTTTACAGTGTATAACGTTTTTATACATTTTGTGATATAAAGGCTAACGACAGATTTGTGTTCCTTCTGTTCAGCTGAGAGTACACAAGCTTTCTTGTAGCGTCGTATTTGGAAGACTACGATTACATAGTACTACCTAATCCTCAAGGAAGTTAGTTCCAAAAGGCAAATTATTCTCATTTAACTCTTTCACAAAACCAAGGAAATTATAATTCCCATAGCAGCTTAACGAAATACTTGCTTCAGTGTACGGTAAGACAAAGCGGGTAGATGACAGCTGTAGCTGTCCTGCAGCACAGGACAACAAAGTTTTGCCATTGGACACCATGACATTTAAAGGCCAGACCATGAGTACGTACAGCCCTACAATGCTATCAAATATAATGTCGAGTATTCCTTTGTTGTTTCCCCCTTCCCTGAGAAATTTTTGTGTTTCAACAATTTTTACTGGGTTGGGATGGGTGGAGGAGAAAATGAGTAATTTGTTTTTCTCTCACACTTTTCCAGCAGAGTCTCCATCAAAGAACTATAGGAATGTGCTGTAGACCCGAATGTCCAGAGAAAAACATTTAGGTGTACACTGAACTACCACACATGCGTCTGTGCAAATATCCATCAGCAAGGTATGAGCAAAATGCAACATCTCTTTTTCTTTTTATTTTAATATATGTTCCTTTTATACCTGCCACAAAAGGTTAGCCTCAGATGTCATGTGGTTGAAAAGACTGGTTATAACAAAAAATTGTCGTGAATGTTAATACAGAATTGCTGTCTCCAGACTTCTTATTTAGCTTTGTCCATTTTTAGATCTCTAAAGCAAGGGACTCCATTCAAATTCCTTGGAGAATTGGATCTATTGCTTTCATCAGCAGCACCAAAGACTTACTTTCAGCATCTGGTTGGGCATATATGCTGTTGGACTTCTTGAAGTGTTTATTTTTCCTTTAATAAGCTTCCATTCTCCACTCACAAAAAGAGGTTCTAATTCTAGACCCAGATAAGGATTTCTCCCATAATCATTAATAAATCTTTAGAATCACCCCAAATTATCACAAAATCAATGGTTTAAGTGTTATTTACTAAGTCTGTATTTCCTTTTCACCAAGTCCAAGGAAATTATACTGTAATAGAGCATTTGTTACAGTAACATTTTCATCATAACTAACACAGGCTAATATTCTGTGTAAAATTACTACCATGAATTAACTTTATGTCTGTAGAAAATGAGATTGTATGTAATTACTGATTTCCATTCACAATAAACTAAGCAAATTATCTTCACAAACATAAATGCACCATAAATTTGTTTTGAGGCATAATGAAGAAATAAATTTGTGAAAGAAATACGGACTGAATCTGCCAAATTATTGTAAATGATAGCTTCTTTAAAATTAAGGCATGTAATTGCAATTGGAAAATGTTATCCTCTTAATGGTTGTATTATTATTTAGGTAGACCAATAATCCTCTTTGCTGATGCCTCATTTCTAAACTATTGGCAGATTTTATGCATTTTAATATCAAAATGCCATGCAATCTATAAATAGAATGATTTACCATTTGCAGGATTAGGTTTGTCCTAATGAATTTTAGAGGATTTTTAAAATGGAGATAAAAATGCTTAGTAGAAAGTCTCACATTTTTTCTGCTCATATTATTTAACTGAGTGTACTCATTCAACAGCCAAGATTGTTTTAACATATGGTTCCCTGAGTTTAATGTTAATGAGTGAAAATCACTGTACTGAATATGACATTTTAAATCAAATAAAGCAATCAGTTTGATGATGTTTTAACAATTGCACATTACATCCTGCAATAAAATTGCAAAGTTAACTTATTTGAAATGCCACAGAAATTAAAATATTCGTATTGTTGTAAGGCATCAGCGTTATTTGACATTTCAAAAGCACTAAATCATGTCTGATACGCCCTCTATCTTGTTGATGACCATGCATTTTAAGACACTGTTAAAATTTTCAACTGCTTTTAAGCGGCCAAGCTTGTAAAAAACTTTCAGGTTTGAGGAAATTCACTAATGTTAGTAACCCTGCAGAACTCATCAGTATACCGTTACTAAAAATGTAAATTACATCTCTCTCCAAAAAAATTAGTTTTGCTCATAGCCATTATGTTACTTTTTTTTGGTCTTAGAATACTTAAAAATAGAACAACAAAAAAAAAATCCCCATCCAAGCCATCATTTGAAGTAATTGGCAGTCAAATCAGTAGAAACTACTACTGACAATTGTATGAATGGCTTTTGCTGCTGCCATAATGCCTAGCAGCTTTCCAAAACAGCTAAACAAGTATTGCACATAGTGAGAATTCAAAAAGGTATCTGAAAATACACTACAGTCACTGTGTCACACTGCTAGACATTAGACAATCAGGAGTTGTATTCCAAATTTCCTCCTTGGCATCTATTTTTTTTAGAGAAGCAGGTATCATAGCTGGCCCAACAAATCCTCTCCCTCACATGAGGGCTCTCAGGGTTGCTCTCATCCGTGTAGGTACCTTGTCCCATCCTGTGTGGGGCCCCTTCATCCTCCTCTTTCCTTCTTTAGCACCTGCCACAGATTTGCTTTTGGGAAAGGGAACCTAGTAAAGCTAAACTTCAAGTGAGACATAGGAAAAAACCCTTTGAAAGCTTGCCTTTCTCAGACAGATTCAAGTTGGAATTATCTTAAAATAAAATAGATCATATTACGGAATTTCTATACTTTATCCAAACAAGTGAGGGAAGGATACGGTAATCTTTGCCTGTACTCCCCATACACCTAAACCAGGTTAGACCAAAGCAACTACTTTGTTACTGAATTATGGGAAATTCATTTCTTACTAGGTATGTTAGCACCACACCTAGGAGATGGGAGGAAGCTTTCCTTATTGCCCACTCTGGGGGGAAAAAAAAAAATGCTGCAGCCAAGCAGAAGCTTGAAAGCATGTTTGCATTTACTTACTTCCATGTAGGCTAAGGCAGCCTCACCACATTTTTCGTGCAAAATAAAATGGAGATAAGTTGCTGTTTGGAAGAATTAGCTTTGCTTTACACTACATTTGTTAGGAATATAGGTTTTCTCAAATAAGCAGAGATGTCGTAACCTAAAGGTCACGTCATCTCTGTCGGTGATAGCTTCCAAGCTGAAGAAAAAGCCATTTCCTATGCCAATCACAAACCCTTGTCTGATGTTACTGTGATGGTCTAAAACATTTTTAAAAAGCCAACTTTATTTATTTATGAAGTGGGCTCTAAATCAATTTTAAAGTTGCCCTTTGTTGTTTGAAGGAAGATTCAATATTGTTTTCATTCGTTATTTTCTTTCCAAAATCACAGACATCCAAGTTTGGGTCTCACGTTAAGACTTTGGGAAGTGAAAGTACAGAACAGAAAAGAGTGGCCTCGAATTTTTTACGTGAATAAAACTATACATGCTACACAACAACTTTTTTTCTTCTAAAAAGGTGGAATGCTATTCCCACAACAGACTGTATGTTAAAAGTCAGTTGAAATTCCTAACATTATGAAAATGCCAGTTACCCCTGAACTAACCAGAAATTTAATACTAAATATTGTAGGTTCTGTATCCAGCTGTTTGCCTCTCCTCTCTTCCATGCAGGATCTTCAGCAGATGTCTGCTGTATTCCTCACAACCTACTCCTCATACTTGGGCTGCAGTGTCTCAGGGCACAAAGTTGAGCTCGCTCCTAGCACTGAATTACTGCCTTTATCAATGAGGCAAATACTCCAAGTGGCAACAGCTGAGTTAATGCTCCTGCCAACTACTACATAAAGCAGTGGTAGTAAAACAGAGTATACTGAGATTCCAGCATAGTAAATTAGTCTGTAATGAGAAAGTGATTCTCAGTCATCCAGATAATCCAGAGAGATCTTGTTCTTTGCTGACTGCCCTAGGCATAAAAAGAGAGTTTGAATCCTAATATGAAATCATTAAGCCAGTTTGGGTTTGATTTTTGTCAGATAGTGCTGGGAGAACAGAACAGTTAAATGTTGTGTAGAGATGATCATTAATTAATATGAGTAACAACAAATAGTAACTGCAAATAACCTATAAAGAATGTGAAAAGGACAAGCAGGTACCATGGAGCAGAATCCACACATTTAAGTTTATTTCATTGTTGATTGAAAGCAGACAGAAAGCTCACTAAACCTGGAGAAAAGGGCAATTTAACCTGCAATTCCTATTGTCTTCATTCCATATTAACCAGGAGGTTTCACTTAACATACAGACCACTTGATGCTTACTAACATTTCCAGTTTGGCTTCTCCCATCATATCCACTCAAATCAGGCTTAGCATGATCCTGCTGACCTAAGAGAGATTTGTGATGTGGGGAATAGCCCTATTCTACCAAGAGAACGAAATGGAAACTCTTTACATTAGGTATCTTGCTTTGCTTTTTGTGAATAAACCACTCTAATGACATTTTCTATCTCCTTTATACAAAGTAAATCCATATGTCTTAAACACTGAAATCAATCTGTGATTCAGTACCAAAATCACAGAGTAGAGTGGGCTAAAGATCAAAAGGTTAAAGACAGACTAATGTCTGAAGTGTCATTAGAGAGGAAAAGGCACTTACTATTCAGTTTCTTACTACCTTGTGCTCTGTTGAACATTCAAGTGCAAGGGATTTAGCCCCAGTAAAGGTAGTTAAGGGCTCATTCTGCATAGAAAAGAAAACTTTTAATTTAAAAAATGTTTTAAGAGGATTGTACAGTGTAATTAATTAATTAATATTTTCATGGGCTTTGGATTCTGGAATGAAGGGAAATACTTTAAAACAGAGCTACTGCTCATAAATGTGGATGTCTCCCCAGGCAGTTTAGTGCCAGGCCAGGTATTTTCTATTCCATATGCAGGGAACACAATAGATATCTTTGAGGCCTTGTAGATAATCTCAGCCCTAGAGGGCTTCACTGCAGACAACCATAAATTACCACACTTCTGAAGTTACATTTTAAGCCAGGGGCTGCACAGAGACGCAAATACTTCGATAATGTAGAAGAGAAGTAAAGACAAATATTTACTTTCAGTGAGGTATCTGTGCAGATAGCTTAGCTAGATTGATTTATGAGTCAATGCCTCTTTTGTCTTCTTTTTCTCCATGTATAAAATCTGGAAAATGTACTTTGTCCAGTATGTGAGATTGTTGCAAGACTGATTAATTCATTAGTATTCCCAGAAGACTCTATTCTGAGCGTCGGAAGTATCCCAAGAACTAGCTATTTCTCTGTAGTTACTGTTCATTGTGTGTATGTGGGAGGGATGAAGGGAATACGCTGCTGGTTGAAATAGAACATCTCGACCCAGGTAATTCTCATGCTGTTGCTCTTATTTCAGCCTATTACAGAACAGGACAGCAAGTGAGGAAGTAAGTGGAAAATTGTATAACTCAAAGAAATTTAAATGCTTTCTTAGAAGCTTAAGAGTTGGAGTTTTGTGTGAAGCAATTCTGGAGAAAGGGCTAGAGGGGGGAAAAAATACAAGAAACAGTTCCTAGACACAAAATGCATCTCTTCCATGAAACAATGACCAATATGACATGAGCTGGAGAACACCACTGTAGTAACATATGTCTGGCACTCAGGCACATTTTGTTTTCCACAGAACACAAAAGAAGAAAAACTGAGAATTTCTTTAGATGTTAATTAAAAACAAGAACAAAACAACAACAACAAAAAAACCCCAGACACCTACAAAACACTCCCCCCAAAATCAGAAGATAAAATGTCGGAAAAAATTACCATATCAGCAGCATCTGCCAACAATCAGTACTTAAATATATTTCCCTATTTATTATACAACAAACATTGTAGTTTAGAAAGACAGCCATACACTGATAGTGAGGAACTGTGGCTGAAAAATGCTTGATACCAGGAAGAGTATTTCCAGTGCCATACCATATAACATAATCTGAGGACTGCATAACAAACATTTACCAAAGAGTCATTCCTACTTGTATTAACAGCGTTTTTCATACAAAAGCCAGTGCAAATTAAGTGTGATATAAAAGAAGAAGTATCTATCTGTGTTGTTGAAGAATTTGCCCAAGGAAATTTGCCTTATTGAATGGAAAACTGGACTTCTATCTATAATAGCTTATAATCATGGTCCAGGCTGTTATCTGCCTGTCCTTCTCTACTGCATATATAAAATCCATTTTTAAAAGAAAAAAAAAAAAAGGTTGGAGTGAAAGGGAGAGATCTCAGAAAATTAATCCTAGAATATTATCTCATCTCTTGCTCATGATGCAGACTCTGATTACACGATCACATATTTATCTCCCCAGTATCTGAGTTTCTCCATCCTAATCAAATAAGTTCCCAAATGCCTCAAAGGCAGAGCTAAAAAACCTTCCAACTTCATTCAAAGAACTGACACTATCAAGTAAATGAGGCAGGAGTATTAATATGAAACAGGTTTCGCACATCATCACCTCTGCTTCAAACTGTAGCCTGAATCTGGCAAAAAGCAACAGATAGACATGTATTAATGCACATCCACAGGCATTCTGACTTTAACAGGAAACCTGAAAAGTTGGTGTCTTTTCATTTGCAGGCTTGGGAACTATATCTGGAATTATGCAACTCTAACCAGAAGAACTTGCATTCAGGATGTAAAGTAGTTGAGGCATAGTGAAGGAACCAGGCATGGCTTTGAGTCGTACATCTGGCTTATTTCACGTTGGATTCTATTTAGTGAATGAATCAGGGTTCTGGTAATAGAACTGTAGAATAAAAATAATGTAAAAAAATAATGAACCAAGTTCTCAGCTGGTCAGCAGAGTACAAAACTTTAGTGATTCTCACACCCAAGCAAGCATCTGGACCAAATGCATACATTCACTCCGATGTCTTAAATTCCTACTTATCATGCAGGAAGGAGAAATATTTTTTCCTGATGGGAATTACAAAATTCCCAATTTAACAGGAACACTAGAGGGCAAAGAACTCATTTTAATGCAGAAGATACGTTAGGGAGATTTGACTACACTAACAAAGAGCATTTCAAAATTTAAAAATTATGTTCGGTCATTACAATGTTGAACGAAAGCTGAGAGAAAGAGAATGACTCCTCCACTTAATGCCTACATGGAATTAGTTCCCTCCAGCTCCATATAGACACTAGAGTCACAAAACAAAATAAGCTTTAAGAATAAGACAGTTTATACACACAAAAAATCCCTTTGTGGTAAGTGCCAACAAAGAACACATTGTACATTAATTGCTGGTCTCTCAGTCCAGACCATCTGTCTCTGCAATGTAATGAAGGCTGGCAGCATTGCTGCTATTTGCTCAATAACTAAAATTGCGTCTAAACTAAACCCTCCTCACTGTCTTGTTACACTATCAGCTTGACTTTTGTGAACTGAGATACAAATGCAGAGCACAGCCACCTTTTAGCAGCAATGGCTGAGCCTGCTGTAATGTGCCTGAAGTTGAGAACAGTGGGTATTAGCAGGGATAATGAGAAAGAAGTGAAACCACCAACCACACCTGAAAGCAGAGTGCATTATAACTGCTGTGCTTTCACACAGTGAGAACATTCAGTACATATGGCGATAGCTGCCTCTGAGTATTGCTGAGCCACAGAGGGGGTTCAGACTCGTTCCACTTGGAAGTATATTTCTACTTCTGTAGATGGCATCTACAAGAACTCTTATTTGACCAAGTTTGTAAACAGCTGTGAAAGTCTAAGTAGTCTTAGCTTAAATACAAGAATAATGAAATACCAGAAAGCTGGGTAGCAGCATCTTATTTTAAAAGAGCCGTAAGTCATATGATCTGCTCTGCAGGAACAGAAATGTAAGCAAGGGAAAGATTTCATTTACCATTTAATGTCGATAAGCAAAAGCAAAACACTGAAGGCAGCTCTGTGGAATTTACACTCCACTGTCCATGGAAGTGACATACCATATTCAAAGAACTCGGGAAGAAATTTTCTTCCGTGGAGTTTTTGAGGAGACAGCGAAAACACACAGTCCTTAGTACACTGAAATCCTTCCTGCTTTGTGGCGTCCATCTAGCCCTGTAGGTGTGGTGTGTAAGCAATGATTTTAATGCCCACTCTCTGTGGCCAAGACATACCCGAGTTAATGCTCAGCTGGTCAGCTGCTCAAGAGGAAGATGAGAGTTATCCTTGAATTTGTGCCTTCCTTCCAGAGAAAACATACATTGCTTAAAAGGCAACAAGATATAGGGAGGATCTGTGCAGCTGACTGTTGAAGACAGATGTGACTACAATTCTATGGCAGCAATCCAGTTACTACTCCTGCTAACACTAGCAGTTTTAGGATGTGGGTGGCAGAAAAAGAATAAGCCGTTTTCGTACATACGCAATTCACACAGCTCTCTGAAAGAATGTGGCCATGTTGCTGCAAAACTTCTCTTTGGAAAGCTGGATTCATCAGTTCCTAGCCTGCTGAGGAAGACTGATGATTTTTCATTATTTTCTGGCTTTGATATCAAATGGGAGAAGATTGAGGTTCCACTGCTTTCCAGATTTTGCCCCAGGAGCTCTGTCCTGATCTTGGAGGTTTGGTTTGGTTTTGATTTTTTTTTTATCCTGCCAGAACATTATGAAGCACTCAGGTATTTCAGATTCTCAATAACTCATTGACATGTGGAGCAAACATTTTTCACCATTAATTAAAATCCTGCAAAGAGATTTTGACAGATAGAAGCGATTGAACCTATTGCAACAGGGAAAGGTCAATTCCATTACAATGATTTTCACTCCAAAAAATTAATTATTGGCTGTTGAAGATATCATTGGAGAGTATGAAGAGGATTTTCCCCCCAAAGTTAGAACAACTGTTCAGAGTTCCTCTCAGACGGAAAAGGCATTACTGCACTGAGACCAAAAAGCTGGAGATAAATAGTTCTGCTCAATCTTTATGCCTGGAAAAATGCTAAAGCTTTTTTCATTGATTCAGACTTATCTGTTATAATATCAAATGCTTGTAAATGGTCCAGAATTCCATTCTAGCAGGCATACAAGTTTTGTAAAAATTGGGATGTTTGCGATTATATAAACTAGTTCTCATTTATGAAGATCCAGTGCTCGTTTGGCCTTTTGTTTCAAAAGCACCGTAACAAAAACTGTATGTTTGTCTTGGAAACTGTGGGCTCACTCACCATTTTCCATGGGCATGAAAACAATGTGTGTGTGTGCGTGCGTGTTCCTGAGGAAAAAAAAAAGCAGTCACAACATATATGAAAACAACAGATTTAAAGATGGGAATTAAACACAGGAATCCAGTACCCAGTACTGGGCTCCCCAGCAGAAGACAGATACAGAGCTACTGGAGAGAGTCCACTAAGGTGATTAAGGGACTGGTGTATCTCTCATATGAGGAAAGGCTGAGAGAGCTGTGACTGTTCAGCCTATAGAAGAGAAAGCTCAGTGAGGATCTCTTCAATGTATATAAGTATCTAAAGGGAGGGCATAAAGAAGATGGAGCCAGGCTCTTCCTATTGCTGCTCAGTGAAAGGACAAGAGGCAATGGGCACTAACAAACACAGAAGATTCTACCAGAACATCAGGAACCACTTTTTCACCGTGAGGGTGTCTGAGCACTGGCACAGGTTGCCCAGGGAGGTTGTGGAGTCTCCATCCTTGGAGATACTCAAAAGCAGTCTGGTGCTGGGCAGCCTGCTCTAGGTGACCCTGCCTGAGCAGGGAGGTTGGACAAAATGACCTCCCTTCCTACCCCAATCATTCAATGATTCTGTGATTCAAGGTCTTGCTTCTAAACTGCACTCTTTCCAATACTCCAGTCAATCCAGATAGGGTCTCTCTCTGTGCCTCTCTGTATAAATACAGAGAGCCTACGCAGTGGACACAGGTTATGTATTTGTCCTCAGGGCAGCAGAAGTGCAGCAGAAGTGACCTTCACCCAAGTGATTCATCTCAGTAGCATGCACCACCATGTTACATACATCTTCCACACTCTCTACAACAGCCCATCCCTGACATGTTCTTTAATATATGCAAAATGTGTTTTATTTACCTTCCAAGCATAATATCACACAGCCTAGTGGAAACGGGGACTCAGAAGAAAACCAGCACTTGACTTTGAGCATCTAAATATGCTTTCCAAGTAGCCAATTCAGATGCTGAGTGTTAGACCTCGCTGTGGTGAACATCCTTCTAAAAGTAAGCAGATTCTCACTGCTATCACTGCAACAATATGAATGCTATCCTGCCCCTTTCCTTACAAAGAACTCTTGAGTTTGAAAACTCTGGTCTGAATCATCAACTTTATTCCAATGGGAAGGCAAGATTTACTCCTCCCCACAACTCCCTTCACTTCTGGTGTAATGGTCTAGAAAATGCCAACAGGAAGAGCACTCATCCTCTTGTTGCAAGAGCAACAGTGACAGTGGGTCAAAAGTTCCCAGAGAAATTGACAAAACTGCAATTCGCCAATGGACAAAACAAATCTATTTTTCTAGGCTGCCTGTTCTTCCATGGTGTGATTTAAATGAAATCCCACAATAGCCAACATTTTTAGATGTCTGCATGAGCAAAAAGATGTGGCCTCCTTCTCCCAGCCCTGGGACTGTAAGAGCTGATAATGGAGTCAACAGCATAATACCGACTCGAGATATATTTAAGCACTGTCTGAAACTTGATTGTGCATGACTTTCAGAGAGCATAAGCCATGAAAAGTATGTTTGATGCAGACGAAAACTCCCAATCTTTTTCATTTTTATAGTTTCATAGCCTTGTAAGCTTGAAAATTCCTGAGAGAACATGTGGTAAAACAAAAAATAAATGTAAGTAACATATTCTTGCAATTGGTGCCAGCCCAGTGGGACTGAAAATCTGTTGTGCAAAGATATAGGGAAGCGACAATAGTACAAGAATACCTTTCTTTCAGAAAGTCAGAAGCTCAACATCTCTGCATGAGACAATAAGAATACAAGATGAAAAATATGAAGCTATGTAATGTATCTAACTGAAATCTTCAGCTTGACCCAAAGACCAGAGTCTCATTTACCTTATGACACTTTAAACCTTCCACCAACACAGGAGAAATAAACAAGAAGGATGCGAATTTGTACCCAAAGCTGCTCTGAAGCATTCTGGCAGAATAAAGTGACATATTTCATTATTTCCTATCTTCTAAAAATGGGGCCTGCTGCCAAAAGGACAGTCCCAGTTTCCAGAACTATGATTCACGCACTTGACAACTGGTTCCTAAACCAAAAGTTTTTCAGTTGTGCACATTTTTTCCTGATTCCACAGACCGGGAATTCACTTGATTACAGCAATGTGGTTTAAAGATAAGGCCGGAGAACAGACAATCACCCTTTTGGTGGCACCTTGCAGCTAGGTCAGTAATGCAAAGCTGCATGCAATCTAGAGTTTATGCTTTACAGTGACAGCAAGAGAGAAGGCGCTTGATCCCACATTAAGCAAGAGTCTTATAGACAAATGATTCTTTACTGCGAAGAAAGTTAAGTTGTAAAAAGAGAACATATCAAAAATTTGGAACAAATTTGAGGTCCAAGAGAGTACAGACAGTACTTTCATTTTGAGTTTTTGAGTCGTGGCATTTTCAATCTAACCTGAAATTCCAAAACATATTTTTACTGCATCTTAATTACTGTATCTAATTAATTTATGTAATTATAAGGTGGATTAAGTGTTTTCAAATGCTTTACAAACTTTATAAAGAAACAAAGTGCATGACATTTCAAAAAAAGCTACTACCTACAAAAAACCCTGACTTAAATTCCCTGTCTCTTTTCTTGTAATTGGACAGAACTAGCAGTACTACAGAAGTCATATCAGCTGAGTTGTTTGAATATGTTGTTGAAATAAAACAAACTGACCTTGTTTCCCAAACAATCCATTCTACATATTACTTTTGAATGAGTTCTTGATGTACAAAAGCAGAATAATAGCCAAATATACCTCTGCAAAAGCAAAGATTCAAATCATTTTCCTATTATTATCTCCATTACAATCAAATTACTTAAGAGCAGTATCTCTTAAGGATGATATAAATGCATATTTTGATAGATTTCAAGCCCTCTCCAGCAAGGTCACTTCTAAATGGAATGAAATACACCCATTTCAGTTTTCTGGTAGCTTTTTTACAGAAGGCAAAAACGCAGCTGGTCCTTACTTGAACAACAGTGGCAATAAAGGCAAAGAAACACTTCACCCTAGCTTTTACTCCCTGCTAAGTGGGTTTTGGAAACCACAATATAGTTCCCTGAGAAGCCCCTCTCTGCACCCTCTTTTTGGTGACTGTTTGCTGGAAGAAAAGTAGTGGTAACTAAACTACTCTACTAATATGCAGGACCAGCCAAAAAAAGTCACTAACTTACAGAAAGGAAGGCATTCTTCCTTTTCTTAAAGAAGAATGCAATGGATGTATTCCCATTGCATGCCAGATTGTTCGTACAGGCAATGCCTTCAGAGCAGTGTCTCATGTGCTCAGTGGAGCAGTGAAGTCTATGCTATGGGCTAACAATTAACAATTACAATATGGCTCAAAGTAAAAACTCAGTGAGGCTGATGCAAGGGGGAGGGAATAAAATTGCTTCACTTTCCTTCAGGTTCATTTTCCACTGTACTGTCTATTACATATACAATTGTTGTTCAGTGATTCTTCCACCGTCCCGCAAAAGTGTGCTGACAGAATTTCTATCTAAAGTCCCAAATCTCAACCAAGCACACCTTGGGAAGGTAAAAAACACGAATCAAGATTTTCCACAGCAATGAACCCAAAGCTGTAAAAAAAACTGTTCCACAGTATTAGGAATAGTTATAGCTTAGTGAATAAAAACAACAAAGTGTAGGATTTCTACAACTTTATGTAGTTGGTTCTAATCTAACCAAAAGAATCTTAATCATATTTACATAGTCTCTCATATATTCATGAAAACACCTGTGTATTATGAAATTTTGGCATTAGTTAACATTATTGTTAAACTATTAATATCAACAAGTACTTGAAATAAACATATATTGTTTCCAAAGTTATGGGTACCAGCAAAAACATGACAAAAGTTCAGTACAAACTCAAGTTTGCAAATAAATGTTTGACTAGTAAGTATTTCCACAAACACTCTATACCCACACAAATCAGGATGATTTCATCGTGTTTCTTCATGAAAAAAATAGCCTATCTTTTTAAAAAAATGAGGTTTATACAAGTTGTTCTCTTTTGCTATATTTTTTTTCTAGTTCAAATGAAGGAAAGCTTATTTATGTAAGTAGCTTCTTGGGATATCTACATGATCATCATAATTGACATCACTGAGAAATTACATAGACTGACTAGTTCACCCTAACACCCTCTAGCTATCAGGTGGATGTGTGAGATGTAGATAGTTCAGTGCTAGCTCCATCTTTGCGTCTAATCAGTGGGAGGTAAACCTGTTCCCCTCCAAACAAAACCCCAGAACCACCAGTGAAACACATTAGCACATGACTGTGAAAATACATGCTGTCTTATATGTGTCACACCGCTCTACTAATGTGACTTTGGGACCAGAATTTTCCTGTGTTCTTCTCAGAGAAGAGGCAGGGCTAGAATACACCTATTGACAGTTGCCTGTACAGGTAACATACTCTAAAACACTCCACATGCTTCTTCAAATGAAGCTCAAGCTACACATACGTTGCATTTACTTCGTGTACATTGTTTTCTATGTTTCACACAAGCTGCCCATCCATGTTGTCAAATAATCTCTATTACAAGCTTTTAGGAAATCTGTTCGGTAGTGTAGTGTGATGGATAATCCACCATTTTTGTACTGTCTGTTAATGAATAAATACTGCACCTATGTGCTGGCATTTTCATGATGTGGTGTTTTCAGATTGGTCGAAACCAACACAAGCCTTTTGTTGCAGTCAATCTGAATGCAGCTGTTTAACAGCGCTACAGTAAACAATTGACATACTAGTGCACTAAAAGAATGATTACACACAGCATGCATCAATCATTTGGCAGAACAGAAATATAGAGTCATTGTAATGGAACAATATCACATGATAAATACCTTCCCCCTTGAAACCCTTGTGCCTCAGCATTAGAGATGATATATGGCCAGACTTCACCTTGACGTTTTTCCCCTAGCAGCACAGTATTGTCCTCTGGCATTTTTCTTTGAAGACAGATCATATGAAATTTTTTCAGGAAGAATCTGAGTGAACTTACACACTCATGAAAGGAAAGAAACAACTAGTATTTAAATGAAGAAGTTCAGACTAGGAATAGCTTTTTCTTCTAAGTATTTTAATAACAGGATTGGTTTGGCTCCCTTTTCTCACATAACATTTACCAGTATTGTCTCAGGCCCTGCTTTAGCATATTCCCCCCGCCCCCCCGGCTTCTCTGGTCCCCAGGATCTCTTCTGCTAGTTCTCTCTCAGTGGAGATGATTAATCCTAGGACAGGGAAAACAGTTTTTTGTAGAACTCTGCAGCTGGTTGATTCTTGTGGGGGAAAAAAGCTGCTTATTCTCTTACATCTCCTTTGGCCTGTTTGCTACAGCAGAGGTGGTTGTGAGGGAAGGAAAAATCTAGCTCATAAACCTAGCTTCAGCAGCTTACAGAAGACAGGGGCTCAAAGAACCTCAGGATTTATGCCTGGAAAAGCATCCTTTCCAAAATTATGACTCCAATGCCTGCCTTCCACCTTCTGATCTACAGTACACAAAATGTCAGTGAAAACTATGATATTGTGACATAAGGCTAAGGCTGTGAATTTTGCTCTTTTTTATGAGGCATGGGGAAACCATGGTAAAGAAGTCCCATCACAGAGCATTGTTATATGTTTATGGGCTGCAGACACATTACTGTGGTGATTTGGCATAAAAGTTTTAAGCAGTTATGTGCAAGCAGTAAAGTGGAGACTAATGAGATCCTCTCAAAAGTATATTAATGAAACTTTCATATGGCTTCACAACTTCGTGAAGTTTTTGTGACTTGCTTCCCAGAGAAACTAGAAAGAGAAATTTTAAAAGAAATAGCATTAATGTTATTTTTCATTTCTCACCATCTGCAAAGCTATGCTGACTTACTGTTCAAGGTTCAAAAGCTTATGGATTGGTAAGGAGGCAAACAATAAACATCTTTTAGCAGCCTTGAAAAGAAAGTAGTATAGCTTAAAGCTTCTCTTGCTGTATTGTCAGCCCACAGAGTCGCTACTCTGAATTACAATACAAACTCCAAGTTTGAGCTGGAGTTGAAGTGATCAAGCATGCATGGAAAAAGCAGGTTATGGCAAGGCACTGTATTTTGTGGCCTGAACTTCATCACTAAATGAAAGGTAATCCTGAAATCTGTAGTACATGTTAATGTATTTTTAAATTCAAAAGGGCTTAAAATAGGAAGAAAGGCACTGAAGCATTTTTAAGGATGTTCGAAAAAAACTATTACACACTGAAGTTCATTATCACTGGTAATACAATTGGATTTCACAAAACCAGTTTGTAAATAATTGCATATGAACTGCACATGGTTGCTCACAGTTTACACATGATTACAGTTTGATTGCAGAGACAACCATACAAACAATGAGCTCAATTTACCCAATAGTTGTAAATGTTTTGTAAATGGATTATGTATACTTAAATCCATTTGCTTAAATGTACTCAGTAAATATTTTCAGTTGTAAACCATGCAGGATGCTTAGTGAGGGTTTTCTATAGTTCAACACTCATACCTCAGCAGAGACTGAGTCTACCTTTAGACTCACTTGCTGTCCATGTTTTGTTCCTTCCTCCCATCTCTCTGTCTTCTGTATTTTGTTGGGTCTGATCAAAAATCCATTACAGTCAACGGAGAGATTCACATCAATGGTCTATGTATCAGGCTATTATGTTATAAACTGGTAACATGGACAATTACTTATAATTCATCTCTATTTAGAATGACATCTACATGAACTTTATCATGTCCTACTGCAGTGGTACAAAGAGAAGAGGGAAGACTGCCTGTATAGTATGTTGAATACCAATGTTGGGAGAACTGCCAGGGGTTTGAATACAGCTAGGTTCAAGTAACCACTCAGTCTGATAGTTCTCGGGAAGATTTGTTCCAAATGCATCAGGCTTTTCGTACCTCTTAAGCCTGTCACATTAGGCTGGAAACTGCTCAATTACAGCCTTTTTCGGGGTTACTGAAGCTGCCATTTCTAGACTCAGCTGACACTATCACAGAGAGAATCTTTCCAGAACACTTAGTACTTTTCCATCTGTGCTTATAGCATGGTGAATATACAACCTCAAGAGACCAGACAGTGAACCTGTCCAAGTCTTCCATGAGATTTCTGCTAGCTCAGTGTGGTGCCTGAACTTCAGACAGTCATTAGACCAGGTAACAACACCTGTAACACCTCAGGCAAGTAGAACAGGTAACATTCAACACCAAGGAATTTGAGAAAAAAATAAATCAGTCAAGAGTTTCATTCTAAATAGGTATTGGAACAAGGCCAAGACCAAGATTTTATTTCTCCTCCCTGAAATGTTCCAATAGCCCTTTTTTTTATTATTATTACTCCACAAAAAGAACAAATTTCAAAAGATAAATAAAGCCACATCAAGCAAGGATGACTTAGTAACCAGTTACTGATTTGCACACAGTCAGAATAAATCTCCACCCTTAGACTGGGATGAGGCTGTGGGAGAGGGAAGATATCTTCCTTAATGGATACGGTATTGGTTTTGTCTCACCTTGCTTTTCAAATCACCCAAGAGAACAAACAGTTCTTTCTAAAGTGCTGAGAGAACTACGGTCCTAAAAGAACGTTAGTGATAGATTTAAATGAAAGAGAAACATTCTTTTGTCTCCCCCATCACACCTTCTTTATTTGTGTAATTAGCAAAATGAATCTCTGTATTAGTTGCATCATGTCACACAACAAAAGACACAGATGACTCCAGAGTTAGTTGCACAGCCCCAAAGACTCTTTGTGTTGCTTAATAACACACCTCTGTTGAAATGGTGCCATTAGATAATTTTAAATAATTTTAAATTGACAATCTACCGCACTCTTGTTTACAGTACATTCAAAAGCTATAAAAGCTTTTCGGAAGCAAGAAAGTCAGTGACTTACTGCTATGTTTAATATCTTGAATGACAATAAAGGCCATTTCAAGACTTTAGCAGGCAAACATAATTCCTCTGAACTTAATGAAGTTAGGCCTGTTTATACCAGCTTAGAATTTCATTCAGAATTGTGTTTTTGAGATACAACTTCACAGTATGCTTAGCAGCTGCCTTCCAGTCATGCAAAGAATGTGGCCATTGTATTGTATTTGATTTTTTTTTTTTAAACAGAGAGAATTATTAATTAGAAAAAATGCCCTCACTTTCAGGGGCACTAGAAAATATTCTTGTTAAAAAATGAAAAACAACTTCACTATTAATTATGTCCACTGAGACCAATGCAGTAACAAAAAAAAAAAATTCAACCATAACTTATTTGTTCAAAATAACTTGTAGAATTATTAAAGATCATTCTTATAATAATTTGCAGGTATTCTGAAATTCATGCCTTTTATCTGGTACAGTCATTACTTGTGTGTTTTATACAAACAAAGACATCTTGTTATTAAAACAGGAAAACAATAAATTAATATTTTTCTTTATTTTTGACTTGTGAACCTTGATTGAATTAATTGAAAATGAAGGTTAATTTTGAAGGACCTGAATGAATAGGAAATACTGAAAATAACAAAGCATACACAGATGTCTTTTGAAAGCAGTTATAGATTCTGGGTAGCACAGAATTTGGACACCCAACTTAACCAGACTGATTAATCTTCTGAACTGGATACCTTTTCAAGACTTTCTACATTAGGTACCCAGATACCACCCTGAATCTGAAGAGAACCGGACTGCTTTTCTTGACTGATAATGTGGGGCATGGATATTTCTCTCAGTCAACTAATAACATATTAAGTGTACGTATATTTTTTGCTTTTTCTTCTTCATCATCCCTTAAAGGTAAAATTCCGTTGCCCATGTTGAAGGAAGACTTTATGGTCTGGGTCCAGGCCTGCATTTCCTACCACATATGATCACTGAAATCAGCTATTCTCTTTATAGGTTTTGTGCAAGACAGCTATACTGCCTAATCCACCAACAAAATGCTTGTTTATTTCATGGATTTCTTTTGTCTTTTTTTAAACAGAAAATGCATTATGCATTATAGAAAAGGGAAGAAAACCAGAGAAAGAGTGCTAAGAAAGCTAGTCCAACAGGTAACAAAGAATATAGAGAAGGGAATAGACAATAAGATAGACAATGGAATATCTGACAAAGGTGAAACACTGAAGCACATACCAGAGGACTGAGAGACTGAAGACCTCCCTACAGTACCATCTGAGCAATATGAAAAGTTAAAAAAAAAAAAAAAAAGACAGAAAACTAAAAAAAACCCATCTGAACAGTGAAAAAAGGCAGCAGGTCATTGCAAGCTTTTTATTTTTTTGTGTACCACACTCAAACCAGCCCCTGCACACAAAAGCAAGCAAACCCATATGACTTGCAGTTGAGATTCTTAATGAGCCCATATATTTCGATAATTCTATCTGGACTTATTTGGTTACAAATGCAATAGCTAGCACATACTGCAAAAATTCAACATGCACAGCTACAGGACTAGTATTTTCAAAGGCAGTTGTGCTTAGGTACTAAGTCAGGTGAGCAGGTCTTTGTACTGCCTCTAGCTGATCCACAGAAGACAGCTGCCTACTACAATATGCTGGTGCTTCAGGTGTCTGGCTCAATCTCCCAGGCTCATTCCCCAAGTTATTCTAGAACACACAAACCCCTTCAACTACATGACTAACAACATCAACTTTTCAAAATTAGGGCATGTTTTAAACCAGCCAGCTTCCACTTCAAAAAAGGTGTGGCAGTGGTGAAAAATTGCAGGCAATAGCTTAGTACTGTGCAGGTAGAAAACATAGATTTACGTGGAGGTTACAGTCATTTGGGAGCAATATGAGTCAAAGAAATGAGCACATTTTGCCCAAGAAGCGTGCCGGATACATGGTTTCATAACACACCAATTCATTACTTGAGGAGATAGTGTTCTTCCTCTCATCAAATATTAACGATCATTTCAGGAAGTTTAAAAAATTGTCTCAGAGCAAGTTCTTGCAGCCATTAATTAAAATAATGAGCACTATAATATTAAAAGTGTAATTCTCTTACATGCCCTCAAGTGTTTGCCTAGAAGTCTCTTTCTTTGGGAGACAAAAAAAAAAAAAAAAGAGAATCTGAAAACACAGCAAATTAAAAAGTTGATACTTACATCACTCCTGGCCAAGCCTATAATTCTCAGCTGGCAAACATGAAATTGGTTTGTTATCTTCTTCTGTCAAGATGCCACAAAACTATTGTTTTTCTCAGTGCATCAAAAGTACCCTAACTCCCTGCCCCCAATACATACACAATGTTTTCCATCACTGCAGTTATCAAAACAGATGACAGACACAACCCACCTGTGGTGATTCAGTAGTGCTATAACTACAGAGAGACTTTCAGCATTTAAAGATGACATTGAGCAGTATGCAAGGGAAATGGAGAAGGATTCTGCACACACTCACATTTGGATACCTCAACAAATTTGTCTCTGCTGCCATTTTATCCCTCTTTTTTTGTTCCCACAAGCATTCAGATGACAGAGGAAGACTGAGGACAGCTGACATAAAGGCATACAAGACTCTCCACACACTAATTCAGTTTTAAGTCAGTAAGTACAAGGACCTAGAGAATCATCTAATCAAGGATGAAGAGATAGCAACATATGTCTACTCGTAATGTT
Source organism: Dromas ardeola (assembly GCA_013398915.1). Taxonomy (NCBI): domain Eukaryota; kingdom Metazoa; phylum Chordata; class Aves; order Charadriiformes; family Dromadidae; genus Dromas; species Dromas ardeola. The sequence goes on along the minus strand of VYZM01000952.1, from coordinate 33,432 downwards.
CATGGGATTTTTTTTGCACTTAACACACCAAAATGCACCTTTTCAGTCATCTCTACTCTTAATAGCATTTTGAGTTTGCTACATAGTTTTGATTCATTTGAAAAGACACTTGAGAATGAATATAGGGGCCCTGGATTCATTTCCTTCCTCTTTCAAGGGGTGTCTTTCATCAAGATACTTGTGCAGAGCACCCAGAAGCCTGTTCGAGGAAACTATTTAGCACAATTAGTGCTCAAGGCAAACCTCACCCCCTATTCTGCCAGCACTGTTAAAAATGAGCCTGTGACAGCATCTGGGAGAGCTGTTGCTTCCTCCCTGTCTACTTAGACACAGCTCTGGGGGAAACTGGATCCACACAAATGCAGCATAGTGCTGCCTTTTGTGGCAATGGTAACCAAGAGGACCCAGGTGTCACAAAAGAGTTATAATTTACAGTGGTTTGAAGCAAGGCATAGGAAGAGCTTTCAGACTTCCTTAACAGAGGTTAACTTTCATCTCACATACTCACTGCAACAACAACCCAGGTGACTGTCTAAACTAGACCATATTTGCAATGTCAATTCCAATAAAAACATTCACAATGGAACACCTCCAAAAGATGGACCAAGAGAAACTTCAGTTCTAATACTGTAAACCCTGGTGGTTGAAATATTCTCCTCACAGACTGTCATGGGTATTCAGGTCCCTTTAGCTAAAGGATGAAACTGAATTTCAATCTTTTCCTGAAGCAATCCGTGAGAGCCCAGCCTTTCTTTTCCTTTGTCTTTCTTGAGACACTTCAGTCTGAAGACTTACCATTTGACTCTCACGGAAACGAAACTAGGACACAACATAGGTCAAAATGCAAAACCCCAGTGTTTACATAGGGAATCTGTTTGCTGTGCGTGTACTTCACACCCTGCTCTTACCTCCGTCTGCTTCCCCACACTGTGGATGCTGCACTGTGTTGTACGGACATCAGTCCAGGATAGCGCTGCCTCGGCTTGGCCTCTGCACAGTGCAGTTTTGGCTGTGTGAAGGCATTTCTTGTAAAGGCAATTCATTGTACTGAAGAGCCAGGATGATTAAATCCTTTTAAAGGTAAGTGTTCTTACACTTAAAGCTACAAGCGCAGCTTAGAATTGCAGCTGCATTTCCGCTGTCCACTGCTGATATGGCTAAAGAGAGGAAGAAGTATTACATGTATATGAAACTTCACCTTAAACCTTCATTTTCCGAAGTTTGTTCTGAAAGTGCTGTGCTACAATAAGGATACTTAAAACTACATTACGCTACATTAAAGTTTTGTCATTGGATCCAGTTTGGCTAGTTACAGCACAATGAGCTGCTCAGTGCAACTCCTAACTCTCCAAAGTATTCCTTTGTTTAAATTACATTTTAATTGTTTTACATCAGGTTTTTTTTTTTCCTGCCTTAATAATAAGGTGTAATATTTTTTTATAAAAGGAGAAAATAAAGCCAAGTAGCTGTCTGCATTAACATTACCTAGAATGTCTGTAATTATCTGCATTATTCCAGTGAAAAAACAAGAGAAAATAATAGAGAAGAGAAAATTCTTTGGGTTTTTTTGTGGGGGTTTTTTGTTGCTTTTTTTTGGTTTGTTTTTTTAAAAACCCGATATGAAAATGACTGAATTATCATGATAAGGTATCACCTTCTAGTGAACCAAAGATGATCTCTTCAGGAGGGCAATGACAGGCAGAGGTCCTAAGCTTCAGCTGAAAGATAACTTTCAAGAGCAAGTGAAAGGGAAAAGCCAAGTCACAGCATAATGATACATATGAGGGCATTTTAGGCAGAATTGATAGCAGTTATTAAAAAAAAAAAAAAAAAGCAGATGGTTCAGCCCACAGCTAAACTGAACATGCTAGCTGTGAAGGAAGCTTAGACTCAGGAGACAACCTAAGGTATGATGAAAAGGTTTGTGCCATCAGATAAGAAAAGAGAGTTTTATTTTCACTTCTAGTCATAATAATGAAAAGCCACCAAATGGCTAAAGAGAAGAAAACATAAGCAAAACTATCTGACTGTAGTGTTTGAATACATTTTGTATTCTGACAAATAAACTCATCTGACCATAAAGTCTCCATCAAACAAGAGGACTCAAGTGATCTGCCAAGTGGTTTCTTTCCTAAAATGTCAACGTACTCAGCTTCAAAATTCAAGTGGTTGAGAAAAAGGTTTCTGAGGTTTTGGGTTTTTTTTTGGTTTGGTTGGGATTTTTTACATTTAACCTAGTCATACATTATTAGACTGCCTATATCTATATCAATGTAGTGTTGTAGTAGGACACATTGTTGAAATTTTGCCAAAAACACAAAATAGTTTATAATACAGACTTCACCTGGGAAGGTCTCAATCACTTCATGTGCTAGTCTTGGAGCTGAAATAGAATGTAATGTGGCAGTTTAGTAACAGTACACACACACGCACGGTGTTACTTTAGCTCTCCTCGCTTGAGACTGAGAAGACCCAGTAGAGACTGGTAACAAAATAAAACATAACAAAAGCAAAACCAAAAAGGGTCAAAAAATAAAATAAAATTCCCCAAACCCTCCACCTACTGATAGGTCAAAACAGAACTCCAGCTGCAAAGAGGGAAGTTTATGACTAATGACACAGCCAGTTGAGAAGTACAGAACACTCCCTGAAAAATTAATGACCTGTAACTTGCATAGAAAATTATTTGAGTGTTTTGACATAGAAAGCAAATGGATGAAATTAGTCACAAGTCTGAAACTAATACTTAGACTTCAAAATATTGGGCTATATTATCCAAGCCCTCTTGCTATGTAAGTCAGAATTTCTGCTTGTTGATCTTACGAACCTTGATACTATTAGCACATTAACAGAAAGGCTGTTTTTAAGGTAAATGTTCCTGGGACCACAAATACAGTTGACAACAATGATCTTAAGATTTCTGATAAACGACTTGGGCTTCATGTTCATGCATTTGACACTGTTTACATCTAACCTATTATACCTCTTGCTATTGTACAATAGAGGAGCAGGCGCTAGAAATAAAGTCTGTGGTACAGGGCTTTTGAACTATGGTATCCTCAGTGTTCTGAACCTTCTTCTATCTCAAGATACCTGCAACTATATATTTTTTTTTTTCCACAATCATGCAGCTTCTGTAGAGGCTGAGAGCCCCTACCCAGTAACACGGTGATTGGCTACCGTCTTGATGTCTACAAACTTCATCATCCTTAAGTGGAAAGCATCAAGCTCAGGATGCCACTGCCTGGATGGATGTGCTCATCAGCTGTACTCAAGCAGCTTTCTGAGAGAATGTTCCTAGGCAGCTCTCTTCAAAAACGTATAAGCTGCAAACCTGTAGTACAAGTACCTCCAGCCCTGATCATGGCATGGAAATGTTAGAAATGTGTGAGTTATGAGATAAACTGGATCGAGATCACAGGATTTACTACTCACATACTCAAATTATTCCTATTTCCTGTGAAGCTGCAGCTTACAGACTCTCATTCGGAGAATAAGGGCAATTCTCGATCACAAAAGTATTTTGATTTCAAGGGACTGTAAGAGCACTCCTGGAATCATACCTCACTCGCAGTTTTAGCAAGTTAGATATTTATATTGTATCCCACCACCTTCCCAGAGAATCAAATACATATCTCTGGAGTTACCGAGTGGAAAGTGAATAGATTGTATATTTACATGCACAACTGACAACTACTGGGGACAAAGAAGGATAGGCAAAATGTTTGCTGAAGAATTTATAATGAAAGTAGACGTATACTGCCCAGCTCAGACACAGAAGAATTGCTATACCAAATTCTGGTCACATTCTAGCTGCAGGTGGGTACACTGCACTTTTTACAGATTCAGGCACAACATAGTAGATCATTTCTGTATTTTTACAGAAAGACAGTTTGCAAGGTAACATTTCCAACAAGGGTGGAAAAGAAATCATTAAATAAATAATAATCTGCCTTGACTGTCCCTGCTCTTGCTTAAGTGAGTAATATACAGTTGCCTAGATATCACTATCTGAGAACACATAAAACCCAGTCTTACATACAGCAGGAAGCTGAGGCCAGACTCCATCTTCCATTTCCTGATCCAACATTCAGACTACGGCTACTTACTGTGCACCAAGGTCTTTGTGGTTTTCACTGATTATACCATCTCGGGCAAAACTGACAGATGGGGACCTGCATATAGACATATACATGTGTGTGTATATATATATTTAGTAAAGAGTTTGACAATGTCGTGTTTTGCAATGAAAGTAGAGGCGATTTGAAGATTCGCCAAGCGGGATGTGTTTGGTATTGCAAGGTTATCAACATTTTCAACGACCCCACTAATGCAACAAGAGCGGAGCTGCATGGCAGCACACATCTTTTGGGTTTGAAGACATAATCTTCTTTAATAAAAAATAAAAATGAAAAATATTTAAAAAATCACTGAGCACAATGTATTGTAATGAATATAATTATTTGCAGAAGCTGGAACTTTTTTTAATTTACAAAAAAAAGGTGAGTTTGATAACCTTTTCTGGAATATATCTTTTCCCCAATTTGGTTGCTAAATCCTAGGAACTCTTTCTCTAGTACATTGCCTGTAATGAAATTTTTAAGACAACAAGTAATTCTGGAGCAATGTTCATTGTTGCATACAATGTGACCAATCAACTTGCCTGGAATTTTTATTTTTTATGATAAATATAAAGTCTGACACTAAGGGAGAAGAGACATACAGTTAAGTTTTCAGGTTTTTTTGCTTGTGGGTTTTTTAGTTTTGTTTTTTTGTTTTTTTTTTTGTTTTTTTTTGTTTTTTTTTAACTTTTGAAAATCATAATGCAGACCTAGGCATAGGCAATGCAAATAAATGCTGCTGTACTGAGCTAGCAAGTTTTTTTCACAACAGTTCTTGTGACTTGCAATTTTTAACCTTTACAAAATCTATTTTTAGGAGTTTGTATTTCAGATCTCTTTGGTAAAGTCCTCGGGGTTGAAATTTATCTACAATTTAAAACACATTCTATATATACAATTAAATAACCTATTATGGGAAATAATGTATCTGATTTGATGACTAATATAAACCTGCTCTGATCACTACTAATTCAGAAATAGTGATGTGCTTAAAAATATTTGAAATGCAGTGTCACAAACAGCAAAGAGTATTTCCATTATTCTAACAGCTGACCCAGAAAATCTATTCTTCATTTACTTAGTTTCTCCAAACTCTTATATTTCTCTTCTGCCATTTAGATTACTGAAAAAAAAAAAAAACCAAACCCATAATTATTGTGTTGATTTGAAGTATTCCAAGCATGACTGAAAATATTCGGCTACTACTATGGATCTTCACCACTATTAGTCTCCCTAAACAACCTCAAATAATAAATAGTTCGTGAAAATAAGAATGACTGTATTGATTCAGACCGAGCATCCATCTGGCTCAGTATTCTTTCTCCAACAGGGACCACAAGCGGATATCTAGGAAAATGTAAGAACAATCATATGACACCTTCCTTAATATTCTCCTTCCTTCCAGCCTCTGACCCTTCTTTAACTCAGGAAGTCTTCTGGGCCTATTGTGGTTTACTCATTTAGTAACCCACAACAAATCTCTTTCCATTTCTGTCTAGTCTCTTGAGCCCACATGAACATTTTGTATCCACAACATTCAATAAGTATTTCCATACATCTACTGTCTATGGTGTGAAGAACTATTCTATCTTGCCTGCTTTGAATCTGGCTGCCACTAACTTTCTTTAATAGCCCCTAGTTCTCATACCAGAAAAGAAAGGATTTATTCATGCTCTCCATTTCAGTCATGACTTTGTAGTCCTTCATGCCCCTTGAGTCATGGATTTTTTTTCTTTAGGTGGAAGGGTCTCAGCTTGCTCAGCAGTACCACGTATGGAAGCCATTCCATATCTTCGATCCCACTCCCTTCTCCAAAATCTCTTCAGCTTTAATAAGTCCTTTCTGAAGAGAGGAACCACAGCTGCACAGTCAAGACGGGGATGACCCATGCATTTATCCAATCATGATCTGTTCTGTTTTGTTCTTAGAGCAAGCTTTAAGAAGTGCCTAACATTTGCTTCACTTGTTTGCTGCCAAATGCTAGGCTGATGTTTTCATTGTATTATTTAGCATAACCTCAATTTGTCATGAGAATTTTGTTTATTTCATCTGATTTTTAACAGTCAAGTATTTGGAAACTTGCCATGTGGAAAACTTCTATATTTTTTACTCTCTTGTTCCCTTTCAGCTTTCCTTTCACAGGTTCCATTGAGTCATCTTGTCCTTGAAATTAAAGCCAGCTGTATATTCTCTTACAAATAAAGTAAGAAGGGACACAAACGAAAGCACGAAATTCTAGGTTTACTTTTGGCACCTCTGATTTCTAAAGGCATTTCATCACGGCTCACCACCCCAATATCCGTACCATTGTCACAGATGGAAGTATGAGTTTGAGGACCATTAAACAAAACATTTACTCCAAATGTATCATAATTACAGAAACACCTGTGCTAAGCAACTCTGAAAAGATACACCGTGCAGCTCAGCAGCTCTGACATTTCCATGGTGGGACAGGATAAAGATGACTAGAGCATGAATGCACTCAAGATCTTCCAAAGGCAGCTTTCTTTGTCTGCTTTTTTACAGTGTGTTTATGTTCAGTTTTAAATGTTAACCTTGTTTCAATTTACAAATTCTGAAGCTGATCAGGAGAATCAAAGTCAGATTTTCAACTACAAAACTGCACCCAGGAGAACTGAACCAATTGCAGCATCACATTTAGAAGCTCTCTATGAAAGACATTTTTAAGATGATTACTCAGAGATTACAAAGTTATAAACCAGGAATCCTCAACTAAAACAGAAAAACTAGTTAGCATGGATTTCCTATGAATGTCCAATTCCACGGCAGTTAAAGCCAACACAGCTCATCGTCCCCTTCCCTAATCCGTGTCTGACAATTCCTGGTCCGTACACTGAAACAGCAGAGACGGACACTTCACTACACAGGAACAAAATGCAGGTAGTGCTGAGAATCACTTCATCCCTCAGCCAGCGTGTCCTAAATAAACTCTAGAGAGGGCCTCCTAATGCACACTTCTTTCTGGAGGCATGCTGCCCAGGCTGTGACTCCCTTCTGAACCTGAGCTCAGCCACAGCAATGATGTGACTCTACCTGGCTGTCAGATTAGGAAATGTCTCTCTGTGCTTACAATTACACCGCTTACACTGAATCCTCTCCAACATGAGAGATTTTTGGTGCTATTGCCTTGTTTAAGGTTTTGAGACATCACATACTTCAATGGGAACTTGGGAAAGGATAGATTTCAGTAAGAAAATGATACCAGCTAAATTTAGAAACAGTAAAGATGAATTAAAAAAAGCAAAGAATACTTAATTTAGATAACAAACACACAACAACAAAGTCAAAAAACCCTTCTGAAATGAACAGGGTAAAAATTCATGAACAGGTACAAATACATGTAAATGTATTTGAGAAGCTTGTGAGGACAACTATAAGCAGTTTCAATTAATAGCATTTAAAGATTCAGTTCAGTTCATTTCAGGAGAATGGGCCCACTTTCCATAAGTGACTAATTGAGCTGACATTTGTAAACCATTATGGACCCCAAATTCTAATCACCATTTCTTCCACACAAAGCTTTTTCATCCAGCTAAACTAGGCTGACTCCAAAAGTACATTTTAGAATGATAATTAATTCAATGCCAAATGTGCCTGCAGTAAAAATACCTTTAGGGAATGAACGCATAATAGTGTGTGTAGCTTTTAAATAAGCTGTCCACAGGGCTATGCCAATTTAAACAAATTAAAATAATTGTCGGTATGCTAGGTATGGAAATATTCTTTTTATAAAACTGCTGTGAAATGCCCTGGAGGCTTGGGTGGCATAGCAAGACTGCCCAATAGATCCAGGCACTTACATTGTCTCTGTACAACTTGATAGAAATATCCTCAGGTGTTACGATGCATTCAGCAGTGCTGATATAATAGCATAATCCTGTTTTTTCCAGGCAGATGTACACTGATTCAAACAAACCCCTTGAAAGGGAGGGAGTCCATATTAGAGTACTCAAATACACAAGATTTCTTCCACTGCTTAGTCCCGTTATCTAGCTCTTATGTTTATGTTCAATTTCTCCCCCAGAAATGTAGACTCAAAAAGGAAGAAGGCAAAAATAACCCTTCAAATATAAGTGGCAACAGATACAGAACCTATGCTGCATCTGAACTTCACTTGCTCCTGTGTAATTGGATCAATGTGTTTCAGGTGGCATTGATATACTTCGTTCACCCATCGCTGTTATCAGGGCCATCTGGGACAGTTCCAATTTCAGCAGTCTCACAGATGCTCGGTGCTCTTAGCTGCTTTAAGAGTTCTTCTAATAAGCAGCAATTTTTAGGCCATTGAAACACCATGATCTTATGCTGCTTTTTGAGTATCAGCATTTAGACTGTCTTTACTAACTCAGATCAATAGCCCGTGACAGTACCCACATATTCTTCTGAGGGGGAAAACTGACTTCCTTGCAGCCTTTAGTATAGCAAAGAGGAAACTGGAATCTGGCACAGTGTGTACTGAATCGGCTTTTCAAATACTAAAAACAACACACAGAGTAAGACTGCCATCCCACAAGCACTGTTAGCTTGATTCCTAAACACATCTAGGTCAACATGTAATTTTGTGTAGTTCTTACATAGATTCATGTAAAACAGACGCCTGGACAAAAAAAAAATAATAATTCTGCAGGGTTTCAACGCCACCACAGATCATCAATGCCATCCTTAATTTGCTTCAATAGGTTCATGGGGTATCAGCAGAATAATATGAGCATTTTTTCACCTGCGGCTGGTGGAAGCAAATAACATTTAAATGATCTGGATTTACCAGCTAAAGTAACAGCTTTAAGAAATAAAATCATTTGGGAAGGGGAGGAAAATACTATTCTAATCTAACATGTTTTGCTGCATACCAGATTATGTAATGACCTCTAACCCAGCATAGACTAACATTTCATACCCTGGCTGGAATACCATTACTCTTATTTTTCATTTCCAAGCTTAGAGAGGGTTTTTTTTATTCTGTTGTACATGAAGACTGAGTTTATAATAGCCTATTAGAAAAAGAGAAACTAATAATTAATGACAACACTATCGAACAAGGGCATTGAATTGCTTTCCAGAGCCTGAGAAAAACAAAGAAAGAAAAAAAAAATCTCTTAATCAAATCTCATTGAGAAGGAATATCTACAAAGTTAGTATTTCTATCTCAGATATACTGAAGAAGTTACTATATTTAGCAGGTCAAGGTATCCTGAAGCGAAAAAAGAGATAATCTAAAAAGTAGGACCAGACCTGGCCATCAGCTCCTGTGCTGTCTAACGTTCATTTTTAATCATCTGCCCTGGCTCACATCTCTAGATATAAACCCAGCCATCACTGTACTGATCCAAATTCTAGCCTTCTATATCTCAGAGTGTTTCTAGTCACTTATTCCAGTTTAAATTCATTTATATTTATATTAGAATACTTCTAGGCATTATCTTTGACTAAGTGCTACACTAATATTAACTATTTCAACAAAGGGCAGTGTTCACAATGCATTACACGTCCATGATTCTTTCCTTTCTGCTCATACAGATCTGCTGCCTGGTTTTATAAAGCTATTTTCATGAAACATGAGACACACATTTCTTTCAGTGCCCCAATGTTTTAAACCCTGTAAAAAGTCCATAGGAAAAATCTGGCAAACATTTGCTTAACGTTTGGTTACTGAAAAAAAAATACATATGCATTATATACACTAGTCTCAGAACATGAAAAACACCTACATATGGATACGTGAAAACCTTTAGATATATTCTTGAAGAGCTCCTCACAAAAATCTATTGGAGAATCAAATATTTTCTGGCCAAAAGATGCTGAAATTTTAGATACTAGAATCTTCTCTCCTTTCTTACGGAAAGATGATGTAGGGAAACTTTCAGTAAAAACTCTGGAAGGTTTCCTCTCCCCTCCCCCAAAAGACTTTCCACCATCCTCCCATGATGGATCTCCCATCACGAGACCATCTTCACCAGATGTTAGAAAAACGTTGAGAAAAGGTCTGAACACATTTCAACAGCTTCTGCATTTATCCAACCTAAAGCAGAGACTATAACTATCTTTACCTAGTGAAAAAAAGCTAACAAACGAATGCTTTCTCTTGTGGTTATTCCTTGTACTCCTGTGCAGGGATGTGTGTCATCTGGGGTTGTTTTACTATTTCTGCCAGTATCACTTTTATTCTAAAAGTACAGACAGTAGTATGCATTTACCAAATGGGAGCTTATTAGAAGGAACTTTTTTAAAAAAAATATTAGGACCACTACTTTTGAAGGTCACAGGGGTTTAGACATTTAGTATTTCCTCTGAAGTAAAGTCTTTGAGAAAGGTATTAGATATGAGTCTCAGCAAAAAGAAGAGACAGCAAATAATGCAAAGGGGAATTATTTCCTAACATTAAAATTTGCCATGTGATATCTTTGTGTTTTACAAGCACATGCTTAAATGCAAAAGTAAAGTGGAAAGATCAGAAGAGATACAAAACCTGATAGCTTTAATTCAAATTGCTTTTCTTTGAAAACTGGCAGGCAAATTGACTTCTGTGACAAAGTACTCTGCAGGTGTTTTGCATCAGACTTCACAGAACAACGCCCTGTCTGTCCCACTTACAATCAAATGGAATTGACAGAACGTCCTTCACAAAACACCAGTCTCTCTTTTTTTTAACCCTCCATCCCTGGGAAAGTGCACGATGCATGCATTGACCATCTTAGTGTCCTATCAGGGAGCAAGTGAATTTTCATTAGCTAAGAACCTAATCCTTCACCAGCTGGTAAATAGTTCCTAATAATGGAAGAAGACAGTAATTTTTTGTCTTCCATGGTGTCAAAGCTTTTAGTAAGAAAGACCACTTGAAGGGGGTGCTGTAATCCTTGTTGTGAATGGGATAGAACCATCATCTCATTAACATCAATGTGAATTTTGCTTTTTCACTTCAGTAGGTAGAGGATTCCACACAACTCATTCCTTTAGAACATGTTCTAACACTTTTTAAAAAACAATTTACATTGCATTTGTTTTATTGCATTAAATTTTACAGTCTCAGAGAATTTACACAGCCATATCCTAGCTGGATGGTTTGTTTTAATGCAAGTAAGCGTATGAATTTTACGCAGATGATTAACATCTCTCTTTTTCAAAATGGTTAATAAATTCAACTAAAAAAAAAATTAATAAAAACTAACTAAAAAGGAAGTGTTAGTGCAATAAATATTCTTTGAATTCCAGGACAGTGAGTTTCCATAGAAGAGAAAACATTTTCTGCAACATTTTCTTCATTAATAGTATATTTAAAAAAATGCAAACACACAGACTATTTGGTACTGTGAAAACATCCTTCCTAGCCTTCTCCAAGCACTACCCTTCATGCTGAAAAAGGTCAAAGCTAATCCTCTCCCATGGATTGTTCTCTTTACTATGGAGGTGGCCATCTGTGCAAAAAGCTCTAACTTCTGCTCGAGCTTTGCTTTTTCCTAGAGTTCTTCCTCAAGGACTATTCTGCCTAGCCCATCTGTAACCGTGAATAAAACTACAGTGCCTGCGGGTTCAAAGGAGACTTCTGCAAGCCTTTTACCTTAAAGTTGTCATGAAGGGGTAGTGTTTCTTGGCCCTAGAACTGTGCCACATTAAAATAGTTCTAAGCACCTTTGCCCTCTAACCAACCTCCAGATTCAGGCAAGCTGATCTGCAGAATTAGCCTAATAGAGTTTAGCGTACTGAAAACCTGACAATTTCATCCAAATGCTGTCCACTTAATTTTGTGACTGATTTGGAAGGATAGTAGGATCTCCCTTTCTCATCTACCGTAAACAGAAGTGATTTCCTCTGCCTGATGGCTGGGATGCAATTTTTTCTCAGTATCGTACAATTTTAATGCTGTACTAAAAATAAGAATTTTTCTCGTACAGATATGGTTCTACATTTGTCACCTCTGGTGATCCTCAAAATGCATTAAAAATGGCTTAGAAAAATGGTTTCTTCTGGAGAATACACAAGTCTGAGTAAATGTCTATGTATACAAAGTATTTCTGGAAATGAAAGTGGATGAATAAAATACACTATAAAGAAAGAGAAATAGAAAGAGGATTAGCTGCAACCTTTTAGCTGTGAAGCTTTGGGATGCAGGAAAATTAAGGTTAGAGCAAAAATCCTGCTGAGTTAATATGTATGGAAAGATGAAAGAGAGAGGAGAAAGGGAGTGTGGCAAATGGGAGGGGGGAGAAAAGCTGCAAAAGGTCAAGTTGCATGGAGAAGAGGTGAGCGCAGAATCAAAGGGTAGGAACCATATGAGCTGAATCAAAGCAGAAAGGAACCAAGGCTTGAAATAAGAACACTGATCATTTTGTAGATAGGTTATTGGATTAAACTGGGACACTGTTATCACCTTGTCCAAGGAACAAGAAATGAATTAAAAACATACCGTACAGGAGACTGTCGAGCTGTGTATTTCTTTTTACATTTTTTCATTAGTGAGGTGCCTGCTTCTTTTTACTCTAATTTCTCTAGCTTTATTTGAGAGAACAATAGGGTTTTTCTTTTTCATTTACATTGGTTTCCAGGACTCTTCAATTTATTCAGTGAATCATCATCTGTATTATTAATCACAAAAGAAAGTCCTGTTACTTCGACTATCTGAATCTGACTGATATTGTGGGTAAATTTTTCAGAACACCTGTGATGAAGGGAGAAATTGATTAGTGCATGAACTGGTTCTCCAAGGAGAATTTGTGGCAGATGTCCTATTTTAAAAGTCTCCTCAGCATAGAGGGAACAATTCTAAATTGACATGGGAATGATTAAAGATTAACTAATCTCTTAGCTTTTTTGCAGTGCAGCCACACTTGAGAGTTATGTTGCTTATTCCTTCAAAATACTTATTACACTTTGAAAACCCTTCTGCATGCCATACAAACCATTTCTAATTGCTTCCTTTTAAAGCTTGCTTCCTCATCCCCATTTTCACTTTCATTCCATACCCACTTTGGTGATGGAAAAGAAAAAAAATGTTAAGAGTCCTCAGGTACTTAAAAAAAAAAATTTAAAAATAATAATTGATCTTGGGGAAGTCAGTGCTCCAAAGAGGACTTAACCTAGGTGGTAAGTGATTTTGAAGTCCTATTGACACTTAAACTCAGAGAGCAAGAAAAGGACTTCAAAAGGAATTGGATCAGGCTATGGAGACCTGATCTCCATTTTGTGCAAACTATACTAGCTGTATTTGTAAGGAGAACAAAAAATAGGACAGGTCTCTAATACCTAGCCTTTATTGTCTGAAAAACACTAACTATTGGCACTTTCATCTCTGTAGATTTATATTCAGCAATATCTTTCTTTAAGCTATGCAAAAAAGCAAATACATTATTAAATATTCAGTTTTGACATTAGCTTCACTGAAAGGGCCTAATATTTTATGTACTGTAACAGTTACAATCGCTCATTAGGGCTTTGGAAAGAAGAGCAGACCTGCTCTTGACTGTATTTCTTCTAAAATTTTGATCAGACAGTGTCTGCCATGTTATGCAACTACGGATATTGGCTGTGAACGTGCTCCTCTGGCCACACTTCTGGCATGTTGGTCTGCCTGAGAAAGTATGGCAACATAATTCTCAGAAACACTGAGCTTTAATCACCACTTGCAGTCTCACTGATTAGAGCAATGTATATGAAGCCTGTTAGTCAGCAGCCCTTCAAGCAATTGCTTTTGATTCCAGACTTAGAAAACTTTGTAAAATCTACCTTTAAAAACAGGCCCATCTCAATCAGAATACTCTCCTCATGTCTAAAAAATGTCCCACTGGTTCCTTCCTTTCCTGCCTTCTACATGACTCTTGAGAGCTTTAAAGTCAGAGGAACGTTAAAAAGAAGTAGGTGTACAAGCTGCATTTTTAGTGCTTGCCAACAATGCACACTAAATCAGATTGTTATCCTTATTCCATATAAATACATAGTGATTGGACCAAAACAAGAAAAAAGAGTCTTTGACAGACTGTCACATTAGCAGAGGATTTATACAGCAGACCTAAGCCCTTCGGAATCACTGCCAACTATAAGGCCAGAAATATTTTCATTTTCTAACTGCTTAAATCTTCTACTTCACTGTCAGTTCACACTAGCAAAGAGTCACTTTTTGTTTTTCCATTCATCATAGCGACAATTCAAGATGAAGACCCCTAACTTCAACTTCTTGTAGCCTTCCATCTAATAGGGCTACACAAAAGGCTCCTCTTTCCCTAAATGCCAGCCCTCGGCTCAGGGGAACAACACTGGTGAAAGCAGGAGACACAAGGCCACGTCCTCTAGGAATGGTGTTGGTGCTGACACGACACATCGCAGCAACGCTACACTTGGCAGCGGGCTCGGTGTGACACCAGGACACGCAACCGCCCTCTGACACCAACACCAGTAACGCACAATGCCACATGAGTAACATTGGTCCACATAATGAAATAAATTCGTCTAATAACATAATTGCTACTTCGCTCAATAGCATTGTCTCAGTCTTTTTCAAAAGATGAAATCACTTTGATAATAAAACCTGCATAGCCATCTACTTCTTTGTTCCTCAAAAGGCACCCTTTTTTAGCTTTTATTAGTTGAAGTCTTTTCTTTTTTAGGAAAAAAAAAAAAAACCACAAGAAAACAAAACCTCCTAGGGAACAAAACCTCCTAGGGAACAAAACCAGCGCAGCAGCACCTCAGCAGCTGCTCTCCTCACCGCCGGTACCACAGCCAGCAGCGGCCCCGCCCTACGACGCCCACTGCCTCGTTCGCCTCGCCAGGCCGCGCCCGTCCCAGACCCCGAGGAAACGGCCTTCCGCCGAACAACCGACTGCCCTCGCTGAGCCTTACCTGGGGCTGACAGCCGGCCCGATCCCGGTCTCCGCTGCGTCCTCCTCCTCCCCGCCGCCCGCCTGAGGCCTCCCGCCGCCCCGTCCTTCACAGCCCCGCACGCGGCGGGCCCNGCGGCCTCGGTGCCGGGCTCTGCCCCCTCCTCGGCGAAACCTGCCCCGGGCTCTGCCCCCTCCTCGGCGAAACCTGCCCCAAGTTCTGCTCCTTCCTCGGCGAAACCTGCCCCGGGCTCTGCCCCCTCCTCGGCGAAACCTGCCCCAAGTTCTGCCCCCTCCTCGGCGAAACCTGCCCCGGGCTCTGCGGGCTGGTAGGCCTCAACTTCCTTCAGGGTGCGCTCACGGTAAGGGAGTTGCCGTGTGATTATTTATTATTTTCTTTCTTTACAATAAACTGTCCTGACATTGTATCTTGAAGCATCGTGCAGTCTGATGTAAGGTGGTGGGGTTTTTTCCTGTTCTCACCAATTAATTCTGGTAGCAATTTACAGTAATGTACACTACATATCCCAAGTGAGATCACATCAGCTGTATCTATTTTTACATTTGACATGTCAAAATAAACTAATACCTTCTGGTTACTTGGTGGACTGGTAAGTGGTTGTCGCTGAATTATCTTGGATAAGGTGAATTGATTTGGATGCGTCAGGAGACGTTCTTGTAAAGCTGATACATGCTGTCGTATAGGGACCACAGAGTAGTGTACATTAGCGGTTTTCCTTCTGGAAGATATTGGCTTAGTTTGCTTACAAAATTGTGCGCTCCCAATATATATTCAAGCCATTAAGTAGTAAAAAACCCAATACTGAAGTTGTACTGTATCTCATAATAAATTACAGTGATACAGATTCCTTTGATGGCTTTAGCCTAGTTCTAATGAAAAATTTGTTTATTAAAAAAAAAAAATATCCTACCCAAATAATGAGGCATCAATGAATTTTAGATCCTGATTTTGATCTTTAGATCAAGAAAGTCTCAACTACCTGTAGGGCAGGACTGCATCTGAACTAAAAATAACTGTTTTGTAATGAAACCTACAAAATGTATGTCCGGACTCCTTTGGACATTATAACTCTCTTTTGGTTTGTTTTTTTTTTTTTCATTTCTACTGCTCACCTTGAATTATTGTTTCCGTTTAGCAAGAAACTTCAGAATTACAAAGCCTATCAAAACTTGGCATGATTTTGACCTTGTGTGACAAACACTTACAAATTCGAGTTATCTTTTTTATGTTTTTATGCTTTGCATCACAGAAGAAAATGAAAACCTTCAGTACGAAGGTTGTTCTTCTTGTTAAAGACTCAGTGCTTGTTTAGTCAAATTCTCTGAACTTACTACGTGGCATCATGGCGTGTAGTCCATAGAGACAAATGGAAGGCAAATACATTTTAAAATTCTTCAGTACTTTGTGATGCAAGGTGTCATTTTTCCTTCTATAGTCAAACACTGGCATCGATAGTATTCTGTATTGTTTACTATAAAAGAGAAAACTTGCATTTAGAAAAGGTTTTGAAATGCCATCTTTCTGAGTGTAAGCACACATGTAAAATCAATATAAATTCAACACTTTCCTTTTGTGCAATTCAATAATAATAATATTAAAACCGTCTTTAAATGTCAAGGATGTTGGAAAAATTAAAGATAAAATTACAACAGCACTTCCCTGTGAAATAGTAATTCTTTTAGTAATCCTGTAAACAAAAGCATTTATATAATTATGCTCATCTGTTCTAGAAGTACTTTATGACAAAGATGTCTCTGTGATAAGAAATAATTAAAATAAACCATCTGGTTGGAAAAAGAAATTTTCAAAATAAAAAATACATACAGCAAACCCACAGGGCGAAAGGCTTTTCTCAGTAAAGCCATTAGAATTTTATTTGAACAAAATCCTGATTTACTGATTCCTGTAGTGTATAGGAGTATAAGAATGTGTACTGAAAGGGTCATTGAAAGTACTGAGGGTGGTGGTAGTAATATACTTATTTATTTTAGATTTTAGGCTAAAAATCACCTCTGAGGAAAATAAAAGGCAAAACCACTAATGAACTTTAGGCATGTAGGTCAGGAGGGGCTCTGTACAGACTCAGTGGAGGAGGAAGATGGGTTCTTCTGAAGGACAGCTCACGTCACCTAACAATTAGCTCCTAAAAGGTCCACTAGCAACAGAAGGGATCTGGCCCTCCTGCCCCTGGCACTGAGATTAGTAGAGCTTGAAGTTAGATGGTGTGAGCCCCAACTATATTTGTGACCGAAGGGAAATACCAGTCTGTATAACGGAAGTTAAAAGCCTGAAATGAAAAATCAGAGAGATAAGAATTATCAGCCCAACCTACAATTAACTTCAGAAAATGTATGCTCCTTTTGTGTCTTATACATAAGTGAACATTAGGTACCTGTTTATAACCAGAAGACCTGCTGTAAAAAGTCGTCTTAATCTTTATGTTACATATCTATATATCCATTGCGTTTATATTTTATATATTACCTTTGTCATAAAGGAAGTGCAGTTCCTGTTAGAATGAGACTGCAACATAAATATCATGTTAAGTAGCAACACTGAAAGAATTCTCACTGGGACCTGCATAAAGGCTTTAAAAAAAAATTTAAAATTTATTTTTACTTTGCATCGTTGTTGTAAAATAGTAACTGCTGTTTTATACTGCTTCCATATGTATATGGGGAAGTCAGTTTCCCTTACTCATTTCTCTGCTAGGGGGCTTCCCTTTGCTGTTGCCGTTTGCTAGTTTGCTCTTTGTCCCTCCTTTCTGAGTTTCAGTCTGAAGGCAGATGGGCAACCCTTTTTCAGCTAACCCTACCATCTCTTAGAATTTCTGATTTCTTTTTGTTTTGACAGATTTTTTTAGTCTGCTACTAGGGTAACTGTCGCAAATAAAAGATACAAAATAACAAGATTCTTACCACCCCCGATATGTATTACAGTACAAGCATATAGGTTAGATATGAAATACTTTTAATGTTAAAACTAAATAATGCAGTGTTTCTGCATTTCTAGCAGTAACACTGCATTTTTACAGCAATTTCAGCATCATGATCTGAATGAACTTTGAAACACAAAAACAAATTTTTTTCGTTATAGGCTATGGATCACTACTGGCCCAACTATGCAAGAGAAACTGAACTAACAGCTGTATGATTTCTCTTGTATTAAAAAGGAGGAAATGTAGCAAGATGGAGTTTATGAACTCTCTCTTAGATACAATGTCTCCTTTTCATTGTTGTTCATACTCCGATGTTTACTTTCCATGGGCCCATTGCTGACAGACTTAACATTTTTGTTTTTCAGGCACAATTTTGACAGAAAACAATATGAGTTCTATACATGGAGTAGCTGTTTTGGGCCATAACTCTATTGCTCACAAGGGGAAATTAATCATTACAAGAGAACACTCTACCATAATGTTCTCTCAGCTATAAAGCTGCTCTACTGGAGATAGGTTGGCATTTCCCAAGCCCTCATTAATACAAGTCTGAATCCAAATGCTTTTCAGATTCTCCTATTTCATATATATTTATTCTGAAATTATGAAAAGTACCTTTGAAGCGGCAATTGTATGAAGTGAGTGACCAGAACAACTTAAATGGACAAGTATCATCATTTTGATATATTACATTTAAAAACACCATACCTTGGGCAATACCTCACATAAGGATGTTACTGCACATTAATTTTGAGAATGTTAGGATCTGCCCACCACTATTTCAGCAGTAAATGCCACGGCAATAAAGAATAATCGCTGCAGTAGTCACACTATTACAGTTAGAGCTCTGTTGGAGTTTCCATTATAAGTTGTAAATGCTCTTTTTGAAGGATTTGCAACTTGGTGCTTTTGAATTCACATTGGGCTGCAACTTCACATTGGGAAGGATTAGTGTATATAATTGCTTAGGTTTTGTTTGATGTTTGGGTATAGTGGCTGACAGAAAAATAGCCCAGCTCATTGAAATACCAGCCTTGTCTGCACACTGCTTTTTGCCCTAACTTTTTGATTGGAGTGCAATTTTATACTAGGATAATTGCACTGGAACAACCTCTTGTATAGCTCCAGTGTAAAGGTGTTATACAAGTATATCTCATTCCTTTAAATTTAGTAGAATGCACTATTTTTGGTTTCATACAATTACATTCTTAAATCCTAATTATAGGTCTTTTCCTACTGTATTTTAGCTGTGTTGGTTTCTAAATCAGCAGGATTAGAGAAAAGCAAAACCTACAGAGAAAAGCACTAAGATGCTGCGTTTAATTGTTTAAAGTAAGTGAGCAAACTTGATACTTTTCTGAATTTGTTTCATCGCAAACAAGATCCATGCTTTTATATCTTCATGTTTTGATTGGTTGATTTTAAAGGGATATTTGGGAAAATGAGCTTTTCATACTCTTAATTTTTTTCATTTTCTGTTTGCAACCGTATAGTCCTAAAGCTTTAGACTGTTCTGCTGAGCATTACTTTCCTCCTTAACATACCTTTGTCACTTTGACTAGTAACATTACATTGTTGGCTGCTTATAATCACATAGGATCCTGGGATGTGAAAGAACTCAATATAGGTAAAAGTATTTGGCAATGAGGATCAGCATGCATTGGAAGCTATGAAAAAACAGTATTTGGCCTGGGAGTACACATTTGACTTAATGTTCAAACTGTTAATATTTCCAAGTAAAGTAAAAAACATTAATAGGGGGTTTTGTTGCAGAATTGCTGTGAAAAGGGTTTAGTACACTATAATTACAAAAGGGAAGTCCAGACAAACCAACAAATAATGAGAAAAATGGTTGAAAAGACTCTCTTTTTTGGTAAGTTGCACCAAAAGTAAGAGAAGGGCGGTATCATTATTGTATGAACAAAACTCTAGCTTCAGTGCAAAGCTTGTCACATCTAATACAATCAACTATAAAACTGATGCAGGGATTCGTGACCCTACATCTCAACTGCCACACTAGACTTCTCCCACCCTAAAGAACATAATTAATTAATTTCAGCTGGAGGATGTTCTCCAGTTTTATAATTAATAACATGTACATCCACCACATTAACCCACTGTTGTTGAAACAGTATGTAAAGTGATTAGTAAAGGTAAATTATGGCTGATTTCCTTCCAAGAACTGGCTGATACCAGTTGCAGTCAACTTTTAAAAGATCAAGACCATGTCAAAACTTACTAATGGACGCTGAAACACAAAAGAGCAGTGCATAGGTTGCCCATATATGTGTAGCATTTGAAAGTAACTAGATAAAAACTATTTAGAAAAAGAAAAAAAACAGACTATTAATCAGTTATACTGCATTCTGTAACTAATGTGGCTGAGGCAGATGGTGTGATTTTCTATAGAAGTGAATGTACTAAGCTTTATACACTGAGGAGAGCTGACTAAAAAAAAAAAAATTCCAGACCAACCAACACCAGGGAATTTTGCCAGTGACTTCAGGTAGGCCAGAGCTTATTGGTTCATTACCTTTCTCATGTACAACAGTAGAATGAACACAAAGATGGACATTTCTCAGCAAGGTTGTAATTGCTTTTGCAAGAGTACAGTCTCTTTGCACTATTTGAAGACAGTGACAATTTTACTATTGAACTCACTGGGAACAGGCATGGTGATCAGCAGCCTTGAACTGGCAGCGGAGATCAGCGTCTTCTCTTGAACTGCTTTGCTTGAGATACCTGATTTACAAATCCCCATGAATCAATATCCCTCCCATCTAAGTCCTCACACTCACAACCCGTTACATTAGAACATAGGCACATGCTATGCTTTAAGAGGCAAGTGTTCATTAAATTGCTGGTGTAATTTAAAAGTTGAAAAAAGAGGTTTAGGAACTAAGGTGTTAACAAAAAGCAACATCATTAGAAAGCTGAGAGCGCTACAAGATCCTGTTCTGTTAAATAAGTTACTAGAAGAGTCTGTTTGGTATATTAGAGGACTGCAGAAGAAAAATTGGTGTATTAGCAGTAGGGACTAGAAAGAAGACACAAATAAGAAACAATCATTTTTACCCAGAGGTAAGAAAGTATAGGTTGTATGAGCTAATTTTATTGAGTTCCATTATTCTGACCCAAATATTAATTTGGGAAGGTACAGTGTTAGAGAAGTATTGTGTTGGAAAATGTCTGCCTATCTATTACTTTTCTAAGTTCATCCTCAAGGAGAAAACTGATTTTCTGTGCATCATTCTTGGAGAAATGAAGCTGCCTAAAGCATTTTAAGTTCCCACCACTAACACCCCATATGCTTATATTGGCATGTGTACAAACTGTCGTTCTCTGTTGTGCATTCTACTCACACAAGAAAAATTATTAAAAAGGCATTTAACATATTTTAGCTTTTATTACAGTTTAGCAGGTGTAATAAAAATTAAGAGTAAGTTGCAGGTACCATAATGTTCCTAAAACTTAGCAAGTGCTCTGCTTAAGAACTGCTGCTCTACAATATTTACAGGACAGCTCTGTTTTGAAAAGCAACCTACAATACATGTAATATGTCACACTCTGTGTACTGACTACTAGATTGTCAGTATGGTTGTTCTGGTGCTCTTTTGGAAATACTGAAACATCGCAGGTGAAAATTATGAAAAGAGTAGACTTTCTACTTAGAGGTCAAACTTACAACAGAATGGATACTTTTT
>VYZM01000945.1:6472-37519 GCA_013398915.1 Dromas ardeola | reverse complement strand
TCCCGCCCCGGGCTGGCTCCACCGGCCCCCTACTTAGCACGGGGCGTTCCGGTCTTGCGTGGGAAACGAGAAATAGCCGGACGGAGCGCAGTACAGTCAGCTCCTTCTGTGCGCAGAAAGTGCAGAGTAACACGCACCTGGGGGTGTGAAGGGTAGTGTGTCTCATCAACTTCTATACACAGCCGCTCCGGCTCTTTGCTGGAATTAGTTAGGCTGGCTAATACAAAAACCCTTAAGAGTGGCTTGTAATACAAAAACGGGTCGGTACGAGATAAATGTCAGCAATCCTGAATGTGTTTCTGCAGGCTTACACTTCAGTCTTTCCAGCGTGACTTGCCTAAAAATCAATGCAATTCCTCCCCCCATGCAAACCAATTTTTATAAAAACACTAACAGAATCCAAAACAATCTGAAAAGCAGCTGCTCCTCTAGTTACTTACCATGACCTGAAAGTTCAGATTTTGCTTTTCTCAGCTATAAAAGTGTTCTGGACATCACGAACAATTCAGCAAAATAAGCTCTTTCTAGCTCTTGTGGGTGTGAGGAAGACACCTGCACCGTGTCTTTTCCTCTGCAGTGTCGACTTCCCTGTTTTTTAGGAAAAACAACCAAGCTTTTCACTGCCTCCTGCATTTCTACCAGTGATCCCAAACTCTTGAGAGATCCAAATGCAGGAGCAGGCACATGTGTATTACCTTCCTGAAAGTCTTCGGTCATCATCTGGTCTGCAGGTTTGCCCTTCTGCCTTAGCCGTACTGAGCTCCTGAATAGCACTTGTTACTAGAAGACCTCAAAAGCATGGACATTGTTATTGTTACCTGATATCGCAGATGGGGAAACATATGGAAGTGGAATGACCTGCTCCATCTTGCAAGGCAGAACAATAGCAGCAGATACAGGTCTTTTGAGCCCTAAATCAAGATCTTCTGTCTAAGCAACACTAATCCAAACTCCGAATGCCTCATGAATTTACATGTCAGCCTTGTATGTCTTAGTCTTTTTCTCTGTATGGCAGCTAATGGGTGGAAACAGATTTGCCTAGCTCATCTGTGTCTGAGCTGACTCAAGGTGTAGGATGTGGACGACAGCCGAGGTAGCACCGAGCAGTGCTATTGCATATCACTTTCTGTGCTGTTCTCCCCACGGATTTGCTTTCTGTTATTCAAAACTGAGGTACCAAAAGAGAAAAGGTAAGTGTCCAACCTCTCCCAAAACTTCTTGGGTGCAGGACTCTCTCTTGGTGTTAGAAACATTAGCATTCCCTGTTTGAGGTACTGTATAGTTCTGTACTTTTCCCCGTACATCTCTAAACTGTTTACCCTTTATTGGTCTTCTCTGGTGCTTCCTTATAAGAATCACGAAGCGCTTTACAGTCACCAAACTGTCGCTGCTTGAATTTTTTAGAAAATGACAGTTACAAGTTTAGCAGAGGTTTATTGGTGTGGAATATTTCTTCCTCTTTTGTTGAGTTTGTGCATCTGATCATGCTTTTAGTACACAATCAATTTCATAGGCTCCTGAATATGTAGGAAGGTACTCTCCCTTTTATGCATGAACAAAATTACTCTTCGGTGAATGGACCTGCAACAAGATGGGCAAGAACATCAGACTGAGTGCTGAAACGCTGGCTGTTAATTCCCTTCCTTTTCTTTATCTTTTGTCTTTCTCATGCAGCTAAAGACAGAAACACTCAAAAAATAGGCAGTATTGTATTAAAGTGATTATTAAGAAGCCAGTGAAAGGCAGATTCAGCTTTGGAAGTACCTTTAACTCCTTATTTAGAATTGGCTGTGTTCACTCTTAGTACCAAGAATTATCAGCAGCTGCCTAATTAAGCCAAAGTATGCTAGACCAAAGTATGCTATGGATGGACAGCAAAAACCCCAGAGTGGCTGAGTGACTTCCCTCTACTTACTAGATGTCTGTATTAGAACTGATACCCAGAGTCAGGTCCCTGTACTCCTAGACCTATGTCTCCATGTCTGCCTCTATATTTCTTATTCTGTAAGAATGCTAAAATAGGTCTTGTTGTACTTCAGGTATTGGTATGTTTCTAATTTCACCTCAGCTTTTTTGTCACATATAGCTCAGGAGAAGCTTAGCAAGAGCAACTAAAGTTTAAAGAAATACGTGCATACCTGAAAGTACTGCACCTGATAATTTGAGGAGATTCACCTCCGAAAATTTTGAGATTTATGACAGAGACTTGTATCTAGATGATTAGTATTCTCTTGGAGTGCTCATTTCTCTAAATTGATTAGAAAACAGCTCTTCTGACCTATTTTAGATATCTTTCAGAGCTTATAATACAGTTTATCCTAAAAGTGCCTGCTTTTCTCCTTTCCATATAAAGGATGTCTACGTGATGTGCTCAGACGTAAATGTCTGTAGTAGAGAGCTCTGAAGTTAGACTAATTAATTCTACACTTTCTTTCTACTTGACAGGTTTAGGTCTTCAAAAGCACTTCATATAAAGCAAATAGTATGGCGCTCTGACCTCCTAGAGGAAAGATACTTGAACTAATACACTCATACTGCAGAAAATTACTGTCATAAAAGCCGCAGTTCTACTTTTGCTTCTTTAACTGGTTTGGATGGGAAATGCCTTCTGTGAGCAGCGATAACCAAAAATGTTTTGGAGTCTTCACTCCCTGCGGATAGATTGAACTGACGTATGCAGTACAGTCTAAAAGCAATAACGTACTGGCCCCCCTTGCTGGCATTTAAAGCTTCTCCCCCTTCTGACTGTGATGAAAACCCTCTGAATGCACGCGGGGGGGTGACTGCTGCCCAGCTAGCATTGCTGAGATGTCACAGCTCCTGTTACAAAGGTTTCTCCCACTCAGAGCTATGCTGTCTAAAGGCTCATCAAGTAAGAGCACCGAGAGCAAGTGCCAAAAGCAGGACTGCAGAGGATTTTAAGATTCTGTATCCTCCAAGAGCTGCCTGAGCAAGACAAGGCCACATATGAGATATTTGAACAGTCATTTAAAGGGACACTGCTGAAGATTGCCCTGCTATTTGAAGACATCTGCTCTGTTTTCACAAGTAACACATAAGGTTATTATCACAGGAAGAGATGAGAAGATTTTAGAGAAAATAATAGACTTCTTTGAAGTGTATTTTTAAAAAATAATACAAGTCTTGTGAGTTCACCCACCAGTGTAAGGGCTCCAAACTTCCTAGGGCTTCCTGCCCTGTCAAAAGACAGCAGACCCATCCTTGATACCTCTAGATTAAAAAAGGGAAAAAAATCTCTCTCTCTTCAATTCCATGCCAAAAGCAAACACTGGATGTACGTTTTGACATCCATATACCAAATGATCCATGAACAGTAGTAATGGAACTATGGATATTGTAGTTCAACATTGCAAATCACAGTGCTGGTGCAAAGAAATGGTTGTGATTTCACAAACTCTTCTACCTGAATGTTGTCATTGTAGAAAACAGTCCCCATAAACTAAAGCCCCGAGGCAATGAATATTTTCTGTTGTGCATGGAAAAGGGTACGCAGTGGTGTTGAAAAACCTGGATGTCTACTTAGTGTTGAGTCAAAGCTGGCTTAGGCTCTCAGATGGAGGCACTCCAGCCTGCTTCATAGTGACACTGATACTCAGTGAATGATGTGACTCCTCAGTATGCCTGGGAAATTGGCAATGTGCAGCTCTGTGTTAGCCAGTGTAAGTGAATACCCACTGAGTCAGTATTAACTGGTGCAGGTTCCTTTCCCATCTTGTGTATCCTCCTGCAAGATGTCATGCCAGTGAAAGCTGGAAAGCTTTCATCAGCTTTCGAGACCCAGAAAGCACAGATCTCTAACAGCTCTTCCATTTTGTGAAAAATATACCGGTCTCCCACTCCAAAGAGGATACACCTTCCTTTTCCTTCTTGACCATTCTTACATAGACCCATTTTATCCTCTGTCAATTATATAAATGGATTTGTCTTTCTGAAAGTTGATAATTTGCAGCTCTACACCTATTACCATCCTTTGGTCCAGGTCCACAAAGTGACCTGGGGTTTGCCATGCCTTCAGGTTAGGTACCCATCTACAAAACTGGGTATGACAATTTGGTTAAGGTATCCCAGTTTACTTCAACTCTACGCCTTCCCCAAAAGGGAAATGCTGAACAGAATGACAATGGAAGGGAGCAGTGCTTGAAGCAGCCCAGAGAGACAAGAATTCAGGATTTCTCTTTGGTAGGAGACTGCCGTTTTCACTGGAATACACTTCTGTCCTCTCCTGCCTGTACTTTCTGGTCTCTCTTGAATCCTTTATTCCTTGTTTGGTGGCCCAAGCGTTCTATGGTAGGAGTGGTGAATGGTAGAAGACAGTCTAAAGCAATTTTCCCACTTCCTGGCAGTATATCTAACCATTACATATAAAGCATGAAGAACTAGGTCTTCTCCTTTGCTGACAGTTTAGTTTCACTCAGAAATAATGCCCAGAGAGGTGGGAGATGCCCCATCCCTGAAAACATTCAAGGTCAGCTTGGACGGGGCTCTGAGCAACCTGATCTAGTTGAAGATGTCCCTGCTCATTGCAGGGGGGTTGGACTGGATGACCTTTAAAGGTCCCTTCCAACAGAAACTATCCTATGATTCTATAATCTAAATGCTGTGCATTGTGCTGTCTTTGGGATAAAGATGCTTACTGGATCAAGGTCCTTGAGGATTTAGATGCAAGCATGCCTAACTAACAAATCTGAAACAGGTGGAAGAAATAAAAATGTACTATGAGTTTCAGCACAGTTCAGACAGTGGTGCTCATTGGCTTGCATAGGAGAAGAATTTAGGAAGCTGAGGAGTAAGTACCTAATATGTATCTTGTGAACCTGTAAATCTTAGACATCTAGATTATATAAAAGTGAAATTTACTTGTATAAACCCCTTTGCGTATGGCTGTCACTTTATCTCCTCACTTTATACACAGTGATTTAATGTAATAAGATTCTAGTCTCATGAAATACGAGCCGATTGCTTCAGAGAGGTAAGCCTTTACTTAGTTGGACTACTTACAGAATAAGGTCCACAGGTAAGATGATGGAATTTCGCTTTATGACTAAACATTTGCCTTGGTTCTGCTTTGGGAAATCCTCACACAGCACGTGGCTAAGCTGTGGAACTCCCCGCCTCAGGACACAGTGCATTTAAAATGTTTATACAGGTTTAAAAGGCAAGTGGATAAACTAACTGAGGAAAAATCCATAAGAAGCTATTAAATACAAAGGCAGCACTTCTGGTGCAGGAAAATAGCAGTCTCTGTGTCTGCCTCCTCCCTTACCCCCACTCACCCCCATATTCTTGCCCTGTTTTATTACTTTTTCTGAGCCACCTGCTGCTGGCTGCATCAGAAAGAAAGCTACTATTCTAGATGGATCCTTGTACTTATCCTCTGCAACAGTATGCACATTCCTGTGCAAGGGAAACTTCAGACTGAAAGTCATTTGTAGCAGCAGCAGCAGCAGCAGCAGAAACATAGTTTCAGTGCAAGTACACTTGCAGCAATTGCCCTTTGCTTTGATTCTATTGACTTCAAGAAAGTTATTCTTGATATGCCCTAGTGTGAGATCACATTAAGGCATGCTTACTTCCTTCAGGAACAACACAGTATACCAGAAAAGTCTCAGGAGGTACAGAAAATGACTAATTCCATCGGAAAAATAAAAGATTTAGAAAGATTTGGTTAGGACTGTGACAACCACTGGATTTTTTTTAGTGTAAATTCAAGGAACCTGGCCTGTGTAAGCACTCTAATAGTTTAGGGAGAATTCATTCTGCATTACTCTTGCTTGGGCTGGTTGGTTCCTAGACTGTAAAATAAGCAAATTTTTTTTACTGAGTAATTTCAAAAGAAATCAATACAATATATGCTTACGTTAATGCTCACAAAATCTCACTCAGCTACAGTTTACTGTATCTGCTGAGTACAAATGGCTGCAAATAAAACTTCCAGGATGCACAGACATGATAAGTGTGTCAGTATTTCCATAATAGTTATCACATAATTTTTGAAGATCTGTTGATCCTTAAGCATTTGAAATGCCTTTAAACTGTGTGAATTTGATTGACTATATTTTTGTAATCCTGTTGCAGGAGCACTGCATCTGAAAAATCTTTTTAAAATGCTGTTTGCTCAACTGTTTTTCCCCTATGAATAAACTTTTCCCCCTTTTATTTTCTGAATAAAAGTTTAACAGTTGAATGTACTTTTCTCTGCTTATATCATATATTGATTATTCTTTGCCCTCAACCTGTTCTAAACAATAATAATCAAGAATTTTTCTGTTTTCAAAGACACTATTAAGCTTTAATCCTTATGCACTAGAACAAATTTGTTATCTAAACATTGAAGATATATATTTGCAGTCACTTATAAATAGCTATCTTGCACAAATCTGCCTATTGATAAAGTTCTGCTCAAAGTTTTAGAGAAGCTGTAATTTAAAATGCTGTTAAAAATTTACCAAATACATGGACTGTAAGTCATACTGCATTAGTGCAACCCAACAGTCAGTGTCCTATTGTGCTAAATGCTTTGAAAACACATAGAAATTAAAGTTCTCTGAGCCAAACAATTTATGTTTGAAAGGGATGATACCCATCAGTAAGTGTTCCAAGAACAGATTGCTGGGTATCTATCAGCTGTTGCCAACCAATACATTAACTGACTTGGTGCTGCGCCTGAAGACAGGACACACTGTGTTCAGTGCTACGCGGGCTTATCTGATTGGCCATTATGTTCAGAGAAGATATCATTTCTTCCCTTGGATCAGGCTTTTCTGTCCCTTATGCAGGGAACATCTAACCACTGGGGGATGTTCTGATACAGCTAAGAGGCATGATAATCAGAGGAAACGGTCACCTTGTTTTCACTCTGTCGTCGCACAACTTTCTATGGACTGGAGTGGAATCTAAAGCTGTGTTCCTGCGTCCGTCTTTCTGAAAAGGGAAAGAATGTTTGATATTTGTTTAGATCTTGAAAGTAACTGAAATGTTTCAAGTTCAGGAATGGGTGTCCAAAAAAAAAAAAGTAGAAACATTGGACGATTTAGGTTGCAAGGGACTTCTGGAAGTTATGTAGTCCAACTCCTGCTCGAAGCAGATACAATTAGATCAAATGTCACTGGTTCTTGTCCAGTCCATTTTTAAATACCTCCTGGATGACCTTTAAAGATCCTCTCTAGGCAACTTCTTCCAGTGTTTGGCCAAGTTCATCGTGAAAAAGATTTCCTTGTATCTGATCGGATTTTCTCATATTGCAATTGCTGTCCATCGCCTCTCACCATTATCACTGTGCACCTCCAAGAAGAGTCTGAATCCATCATCTCTATAGGCTCCCTTTAGGTATTTGAAGAAACAGGCCAGTACAGGCAGGTATATCAGTTTGGCACGTCAGAGACACATACTGGAACAGAACCAAGTAACAGTATAGAAGATCTTGGATGGTTTGTTTGTTTGCCTTCCACACTGATTCCAAAGTTTCACAGAAATACCTTAATTTCTGTACAGCCACTCACACGAAAACCACAGAGCAAAGAAAATGCTCTATAATTTTCAGCCTGGCCTTGTGTATAATGAGAGTAACCCAATTAAAAGAGCGTAGGTGGCAGAAAGATACCCAAACCACTCTGTAATTGGCCTGGAGAAGGCTCCTCTAACACAACCTATGGCCTTGAAGGCCATAGACGAAAACTGCCCCTGGGGGATTCTGATCCAAAATGTATATGCTGGGAATGGGTATGGAACGGGAAGGAGACTGCTAAAACTGTGGGTGCTGTTGCAGTCTCCAGGGCAGCCCAATGGCATTCATTGACAAAGAGCTTTGAGATACACCAAAGTTTTCAATAATCCTTGTAGCAGCTTGGCATCAGAAGGAACAAAAAATGGTTTACAGCCCTCACAGTACTTGTTCTGTGGGCTGCAAGAGTCAGAATGCCGTATTTCAAAAATAGGTCTCTGGGAATGGAATCCACTTCATTTTCTTTCCCATGGAGATGTCCCACAAACAGAGACATTAAAACTTGAAATTTGCATTTTCTCAAATATAAAAAAATGAAGGGAAAACATATAATATCCCAATAATCAGTCACACATTCGTTACGCATCACGAAGGAGGAAAAGTGCTTACGTCCTTTGATGTCCACTTAAGAGCTTACAATGCACAGGTAGAAAATATCACTGCGTTAGTATCCCTTGTGGAGATCAGATCTGATACTTCTGGCTGGAGCTGAAGTGCTCCATTGCTGCACCAATAGAGAAAGAACAATTTGGGACAAGTAAAACAAGGAAATAAGATACTCTAACCAAGTGATCTCTTCAAAGTAACCCTATTAGAAAGATAGTGGACTGTGACTCCTATTTTTAGTATGGAATCATATTTAAAGTCTAATGTTAATCTATCCTCTTGGCCAGTTAATACCAAACATTATTAATGCTAGATGTTAATTTAAAAAAAAAAAATCAACAAATGCTTTTGGTACTCAGTAATGATAGTCCCAGTCATTTAGCGTGACAGATAAGCTTTGGACTTTCACTCTTATACCACAAAGTTCCATTACAGTGTTTGATCAGAACAAATGAAATGAAAACACCATCGCTGTATTTCAGGTCTTGCTAGCCTGCTGCAACTGGGCTTTGAAACGTCTGGGGACTTTTCTGCTTGGCTGTTGATTAAAATCGTAACCTTTTGCCAAAGTGCCATATGATCACGGAAATAAACTGCTCTTTCCTTGTCAGAGCGGTAGCTAAACCGCTGCTTGGAATATAAAAAGCTAATATGTAGTTACTAATACAGGTGATCTGAGAGGTAAGAGTAACACTGAATATTCCTGTAACAACCTCTTAAGGATTTGTGAAGTCCTGATCTTTAGCTGCAATAGGTCGTTATGTCCACTGACTTTTTCCACTCTCTTTACAATTAAAGTATTCCATTCTCTTTACAATTAAAATATGAAATTAAAAAAATATTCTGGGAATAATGCACATTAATCTTCAAGCTGTATGTACTCAGAATATTTGCTTACATGCATATACGTGCACATTTCATTTTTTTTCCTCAAACTGTCTTTCTAGTTTTACAAATCATAAAAATTCTGTTCCTTAGTGATTGCTTTGAAACTACTCTATCCCTTACTTGTTCCTCTTGCTCTAGCATAAGAAAATATCCCACATCAATATGTTTTGATCAATAAGTTAGCTACTTCTGCTTCTGAATATATCCAGGAAGACAATTTATTTGGCAAGAATATTATTTTTTTTGCAAGTTGAGCGCTTTGAGACCCTGGTTATGATTAAAGCTGCCTCTTGAGCACATCAGAAGTGTTTTTAACACAGTCTACAGATCAGAGAAAAATGGTATCTCACTCTGAACAACGATTGTGAATTTGGGAATCAACTAAACGTTTAGATATTTTTTAGCCAATAATTAATAATGACCATTTTGCATCCTATCAGGTGGAAATCCTCGACTGGAAGACAAAGAAACAGCTATGCTTCCTAGATAAGGTAAAACAAAAATCTGTTTAAAATGCTAAGTGACTATTTAAAAATTACTAACTTTTCTTAAGTAAACGTAGTGTTTATGAAGGGTATTTCATCTCCTGAGAGCCTTTCTTCGGGCACTGAAGAGGCGACAATCACGCACACTTCATACTAAATACAGAGCACTTCAACCCTTTTCCAGAAGGAGCTTTTGGGGAAAGGGCACAACTTCAGCTGCTTCACTAAGATGGTGCCAGTTGTGTCTTACTCACTTGTAAGCTGTCAAACTATCAATGCTGTTGTAGTAACCCCTGATCACTGCTAGAGAAGCTGCCTCTGAAACAGACGTCACAAATTGTCCTCCTGTTTTCCTGTAAGAAGTACTTTGAATCACCCGTACCAATCCTAGCCATCTGTAAGAAAGTTATACCGTTACATTGTTTAAGTCACATTTCTTCTTGAATATTCTTACACCTAGTAGTTGTCTTTCAAAATATGCATCTTACATATGCAGTATTTCTTGTTGCCTAGGTGGAACCCAATGCCACAATTAGGGAGATCAGATTGATGTTCCATAAATTATGTGAGTATAACTTTTGCAGCAGTTCACATCACATCAGAATATCCACTATATAAACACGAGAAAATTACGTAATTTGAAACATGTGATGTACACACATAATGCTAAGTAACCTGCCCATGAATGCGATCACAGTGAGATTTCAGTATAATTTTTATACGATCCTGATACACCTTTGTATTTTTTCTGCTGCACAATTTCTCACAGATATTCATGCTGAATAAACATTCCCAAAAATCTTTAACTAAACCTCATCTTGTTGTGTTGCATTCACTATAATAGTGGATGATCTAAACCAAACATTGCATATCACATTATTCTGTATGGTCTTACAGATCCTCGGTGGTATCCAGCAAGGCAGTCGATAAAACTTGATCCAAGTAAGTACTGGTGAGGACTAGAGTAACAAAGCTCTGAGCAGGTGCCTGGCATAAAAATGTGTACTTTGCATGGGCATTAGCTCTTAAGAATGAGTTTCCAGCTATGTTAATTAGTACTATGAAGGCTGAAGAGAATCCAGAAAAAATCTAGTTCTTTGAAAGTATTGAGCAGAGTTCCACCCATATGCCTGGTGCTTGGTAGTTAACTTGGGAGTCTGCGCATTGTTCCAAAGCACTTTCTAACCACAGAGCACTTTCACTTTCAAGACAGGCAGCACAGGATCTAGATACTAATTTCTCTTAGCTGCAGTGAAATGATCTCCACAGTGATGCTCAGCTGGGAGTACTAAAAAGGGCTATGAGTTAGAGCTATCAATTCACATAATCCTCTGCTCTCAGGCAGGAATTACAGTTCTTTTGAGGTAAGCTAACACAAAACCATTGCCATGGATGTAGGATTTGCTGACAAAGCTGATGCCAGCTGGCTGACTTCATTAATGCAGTTGTAGGTAGTGCTACTAGAAGCCTTTTAGTATGCGGCCTGGGTGCACAGAAGAAAGTCTAATTGCCAAACTGTTAATTCATTTTAGTATAAAATGTAGCACTTTCTTCTTTTGCTTCCATTAAGTATCATTTTGTTTAAACAGTCTCTTAAAAGTATGCTGGTGAAGATTAGTTCATTGCGTAGAATCTATCCATGGAAAACAGGCCTATGAGTATCTTATTTCCTTCTTCAAAGATCTGCCTTGTCAGATTCCTCCACGGACTTAGGTTGTGAGACTCTCCATGAGAAAATGCTGGCCGCCTAGAGATTCCCCTGGATCTAGGCATTAAAAGCTTGAGTACCAGCTTAAGTCCTGTGGAATCACCTCCTAGCTGGTTGGTTGGGAAAAAAGGAGGCAATGAAAACCTCTGTAGGAGAGCCTTCCAGTCTCAGCTTGTCCTAGCTTCTGTTTGTCTGACAATGAGCAATGAGAAAAGAGGAAGAGAGAGAGGAGGGAGTTGGAGGTGCAGCTGACTAGGAGGTCAGTGAACTATGTTAAAGGGCAGTGACCGACCAGCAAATTCTGCTGTAGCAGTGATGGAGCAAGTCTACTAGACTAGGCAGGCACATAGGATTGAGAATTCTCCTAACTGTCGTGGCGTGAATAGAGGATCCAGGCTTATATGTGATTACAGGGATAAATCAAAATTAAGTATAAACATTCTTGATTTGTTTATTGAGATTCCAATAAACCCACGTCATGTCAAAGAATCTCCCAAATTGGTTAAAGCACAATATAAAGCTAGTATGCTACCAAAGTTGACTTGAATTTCACTAAGATGTAATTACTTCTTTCCTTCTCAGAAGGAAAGTCCCTGAGGGATGAGGAAATCCTGCAGCACCTCCCTGTTGGCACAACTGCTACCTTATACTTTAAAGATTTAGGGCCACAGATAGGATGGACTACGGTGAGCTATGCTTCAAGTCTGAGCCATTTTAATGGCTATTTTTCCATAATTAATCCTTACATCACTTTTTGTCTCTCTCTCCAATATTTCTGCATGATGCCTGCTCTGATAGTGGATGCAGGCAATGAATCCTCATTGCTTCAGTTCATTTAATCAGGGAAAGCAGTAACAGGATATTCTGAATGCCTAGTTTCCCGGGAGAGCGGCAGTGGAAAACTTGCTGCAGGGTAGGCTGGCTCTACTGAACTGAGGTGCAGGTTCTCAAATGGATTTAGATGTCTACTACAAAGTCACTAGGAACTAGGGGTCTAAATGCCTTTGGGGATCTGCTTCACAGGGCCTGTGTAACTCTCCTGACAAAGATCAGGATTACATTCCTACGAGTTTGTCCTGCGAAGAGGCATATGAGCAGCTTCACATATCACTAATTGAAGTGACTTCAGCAGGAAAATGCACAAAAGTAAGATCAGTTAGCTGTCTGCATGTGGCTGCATCCCAGGATGCTAGTGGCAGGCTAATGACAACTGATAATCTCTGCAATATTTGTAGCCATCCACAAAGACCTCCCATATTTACTGTCTTAGCTCAAATGCAAATTCTGTCACAACTCAGAAGGCAACACAGCATTGCTCTTTATGCAGTGAAGTGATCAATGATCCTTCCAGTTCTTCAGAAGGTCCATGAT
Organism: Dromas ardeola; assembly: GCA_013398915.1. Lineage (NCBI taxonomy): Eukaryota > Metazoa > Chordata > Aves > Charadriiformes > Dromadidae > Dromas > Dromas ardeola. The sequence continues at coordinate 24,939 of VYZM01000945.1, read as the reverse complement.
GCACATATTACTCCAGTTCCAATGAAATAGCACAGCACAAAGAGAAAAGTACCCTGTAATTTAAAGGCACATTTACCATTTCTTAGCTATGAGACGTTAATAAAATCTTGTGTTAATGACAAATAGCAAAGACAACATACATAGGAGGTAAAACAAAAAAAGTCAAATGTTCTGCAAGACCGAATCTTCACATCATTACTTTGGATGCAATGCTGATAAATCAAGCAACTATTACACAATCCAAAAACCAGTAAGACAGGCAGAAACTTCTAATGGCAATGTAGACTCCAAGACACACATGCGTTAATATATACCAAAATATCACAGTGCAGAGTAACACCAGACTTCTGCCATTCCATAATCTTTCCTTCACGTTCTGCTCTCCCTGTCCTTCAAGCTACTTCATTCAAATGTAAGCCAAGATATCCTTCAGTTTTATCAAATAAAAAGACAAACTTCTCATCTACAATCAAATCTGATCTTCACCAGAGAAAATGCTGGTTGTTACAGAAGACGGTAACACAACTTTTCTGAGTATCAAAATAACTCTAAACACATTAGAAGGCAGGGGTTGGTTGTTGGTTTGGTTTTGTTGGTTGTTTTTTTTTGACAGAAGTACAGTCAATTTCCCTTCTTTCTCCCTAAATGATGTATGGGCCTACCTTCCTCCTTTATAGAAGTGTGGAAGATTCAACTGTTAATGCTTGGTCCAAAGTTAACTTCAATTTACAGCAATGTTCCTAAGAAATGCACACCTATCTGAAATGAAATCAAGTTAGATAATAGCTTCTTTGGTCTCCTCTTTTTTTTTTTCTCTTCTCATTTGTGTTCAAATTAAATATTCTTTGAACGAAGAATGAATTGTTTCCTGGGACATCAGCTGGGCTAACTGTTCATACAGATGGGGTCATCTGTGAACACTTCCAAGCTGTTTTTCCAGTTTAAACAAAGTTATTTCGTTAGAAACAAACCAAATTTCATTTTAACCTAAAATAAAGCAACAGTTTTTGAGGGCAAGAGGAGGGTGAGAGCTGCCTAAATGTAACATGCATGCATATTTATCATGATCTCTGGGCTGCCATTCTTATCTTTTCATACCCATACCGTGTCAGCTGCACTGGCAATGGCTGTTTGTATGCAACTGAAGCAAATGCATTGCAAAACATTTATGTGCATGTCTACCAGATTCACAGCCCAAGCCCAAACCTGCTGTTCCCTCCCTGACTCTCTAAATGCCATCCTGGGTCAGTGGAGGTGTTTATCCCACTGCATTAGTTATCACAAAGAAACCAAAGCAAAACCATCATCTAATTCAGCTGTCTAATTATTTTCTCTCTTTTTGCAGGTATTTTTGATAGAATATACAGGTCCATTGTTCATCTATTTTCTGTTTTATTTCCGCATGCCTTTTGTCTATGGACTGGATGAGAGGTTTACATCAAGCCCGCATCCAGTAGTTAAGTAAGTCCGTTTGCAGGCTTGAGCAGTATTTCTTGTTAGCATTGTAGTCTTATTCCAAATGTCTTGCCACACTTGTTTTTTTTAAGCACTCTTAAATGCTTTTGTCTTGCTGTTTCTAGCTTGGCATGTATCTGCCATTCTTTCCACTACATCAAAAGGTTGATTGAAACAGTATTTGTTCATCGGTTCTCCCATGGGACCATGCCACTGAGGAATATTGTGAAGGTAAATTGTGTCAGAATCTATCCATAGCCTTCCCTTACAAATCCAACCCAGCCGACCTATGCTCTGCCTCTGCAGCACAGATTTTTTGATGCGGCTTTTGTAGTAACGCACAGCAAATCTCACCCATAAAGCTGTAGTTCTTTCAAAAGATTTCTTAATGTCGCTATTGTATAACCCACATGTTGCCATACTGTTATTCATATTATAGTAGTCTCATTGCTCTTTAAGAATTTTAAACCTTCAGCATACCCTTCCTTTTCACTCAGCTAGCACGTTGGCTGTGAAGGTTTTAGTAAGAGTGTTAACTTTGAAGGTTGCACAGGCAGGCACAATGTTGGGAGAGTTGCTTTTTTTAAAAAAAAAAAGTACTTTTTGTAACAGTCATTTTACATCTTCTTTGCCCCTAATGCCCTCTTTGCTGTTAAGCAACTTCAATTTACCTGTGCTCTAGCGCAAAGCAGCTTGATTGTTCTGCATTTTCTTCTCCCTCAGGAGCACTCCCCCATGTCACCGGCGCTGCTGTGGCATGGGGCAGCTGCTGAGACGCAGACCCCCTGTTTCCTAGATGGCTGCGGAGCAGTACAGTGGACTGCACGGTTATGCATGGGCTGTAGTTATTTTACAAGTGTTTCCAACAGAGTACACACTAGTATTCAAAAACATGCTTTATACTCAGGAAGACAGGAAACTGGAAAAGCATATAGTATAGCATCAGCATTTGGGTATTTAACATTTGGTATTTAGAGAGTCCCTTGGAATTTGCATTATGGCAGTGATGCTCCCAGCAGCTGAAGCTCTCCCTTGTGGCTGACTCCTTACAGCTGCGCAGCCACTCAGGTAGTTCTGTGGATAGCTTCATGCTTTCTAAATGGAAGGAGAGTCTGTAGTTGAGCAGCAGCGCCCAGAAAGAATCCTCCCTAGCAATTTACTGTGTTTTCTGCAGCGGAAGAGTGCGGGAGTTGTTAAAAGGCTAGCAGATCTCTTAAAGACTTGCCCTTGACACAATAGTAGCTAATGCATGCTAAACAGCAAATAAATGAGCAACTTTACCTTGAAAAAGAATCTGTACAGTGTGATAAATCTTCATTTTCTCACTGCCATCTCTGACAACTACTCGTTCCTTTCAGACCATACAAACTGTTGCTAAAATTGGCATTTGTACCAGTCATTGTGATCACTTCTGCTTTTCCACCTCTCAGGTTGGTGGTACTTGCTTTCATCTGTAAAGTTGCTCACAGTTCTTCTTCTACCTGCTTAGCAGTGCTTGGGTTTGATTTGCTTTTATGATTTCATTGACTTTGGTGGTGTTACTCCAAAATTGTGCCAGTGAGAAAAATACCACACCCTCTTCCCTTTTTTCTCTCACATACAGATGGTAGACAAAGCTTCTCACTTTAAGTGTTTGATCACATACATAGCAGATATAGATAGCTTATTTCCTAAGAGCAATGGAAAGCTACCTTTAACAAGAGACACTTCAGTCTTAATAAGCAGAAATCTGAGACAGGAACTGGTGAGATTTGTGATTTTCATCCTTTGTTTACCAAATGGAAGTAGGAATAAATGATGCCGTAAAATGCAGCAGGGCTAATTCTTTCTAAGATATGTGATTTTTCTAGGCAATGGAAAGATGGAATACCTGATTTATCTGGACTTATTAAACAACTGGCGCAGGGTGAATAAGATAAGATTAATACAATAATTGTGTGATGATAAAGTAATTAACTAAAGGAAAGATGATCGTGGTTGTGCCAGAAAAGGATCTGTCGGACCTTTAATAATAAAGAAGTACCTGTGGAATTCCTCAAAGATTAGTCTTATAACTGGTCTTACTGAACATTTTCATGCGTAAAAAGAAGGGATATTGTCACTTTCTGAAGGAAAGAAAACACTAGACCTAAAGAAATAGCATTTAAACCGTAAGACAATATAACGAGACAAACAGAAGGGTACGTGCTGGTCATGAATAAACATAGGCAGGGCATTAAGAAATAGTTTTGGTAATCATAGGGATCATCAATTGAAGCGGAGAAGACAAAAATCCTAACCATAACTTTTTAAACTTAAGAATAATTTATTTACGGGATCCCTGCAATACCTGAACTTGATCCACAAAATCTCTTTATAAGAGATTGTTGTAAAGCTTTATCATTCACCTGGAATAGGAAAGATTCACAGAAACAATTTCTTTCTTTCAAGTGAGTTTATGAAGTCCGGATATACTCTGCTGTTCCTGTCTGAACCTCACCGGAGGCTTTTGTATGAGCAATAAGGCTTCCGGTGGCAGCTGGACATTTGTATTGTCACTGCTAAGGACCTTAGCAGTGGCAGACTCCACTCATCTTAAAGCTCCTTTTCTTATAACCGAGCAATACTCTTGCAGTAAATCATGTTCCTTGGATGAATAGTACTTGTTCAGTTTAATTACAGCATGTATCGTTGGGAGCTGAGCCATGAACATTTATTTATTTAATTTTACATTACTGAAATCCATTGCTATATGATCCATCCTCTGCCAAGCCCCGAATTTAGGGAAAGGTTTTTCATAAAATGCCATGCCAAGCTAACAAGGAACTGTTTCCACCTAAGTTTGTACAGCAGTTAGTAAATTGTAGGTGTTGGCGGAAGAAGCTAATGTTAGGGAGGAAGCAGTAGTTTATGGATAAGACACTAACTAGACTGTTCCTCACTGGAGTCATTCTTCTGGCTCTGCTCCTTTTCCTGGGGGAAAGGGAAGTTGTCACGGGGAAGCTACTTAATCTTTCTCCTCTTTTGTCCCACCTGATCTGTAATTATTGGTTAATAATTCGCTCTTTCTCATCAGTTATCTATTAATATATAATCTCAGAGCAAGGACATACTATGTGCTTGTATTACAGCACACCCAAAAAGGTGTCCATTTTGTCCGAGGTCTTTGGGCCCTTCAATGGTTCAATTAACTCTGAAAAGAAAGTGGAAATGCAACACAATGTTTGATACCACTGTTTGCAGCAGATGGGGGGGTTTATTGCTCACCAGCATTTTCAGAAAAACGCACCATCAGACACTGCAGTCAGCTAGTGTGGGTTGCAGACGCTGAGGTAATCACTTTTTGAGGTATTATTGCTAGAAATGCAGTTCTGGTATATATAGGGGCAAAAAGCTGCAAAACTCAAAGCCAGAAAAAAAAGTTAAACCAGTCAGGACAGGAAAGAATGCAGCCTTGAATAAGAATTTTGCTGCGTAAGCAGGAAAGGAAAGCTGTGAAGGAGAAAGCAGAAAGACCTAGAAATGTCTAAAGTACATGAACCTATTGGAAGGCCAAGAAAAAAGCACCACCAGAAAGAGTAAGAGGATCAGCGTTTTACTCAAGAGTGAAAATAAGAGGGAAGACAAAGGGAAGGAAAAGACCAGTAAAAGTGGTGAAAGGAAGATAAAGAACTCAGTTTTGGTCTTGCTGAATTCCAGGTGGTAACTAAACATGCCCTAAAACATTAAAAACTGAGGCCCTAGGTTTGATGAAGGAAGAAATCTCAACTGATGAGAGGCAAATTTATGAGTTGTAGGCAAGGGTTAAAGTCTGTCTGCAAGAGAGTGGCACCTAGAGGTGACAGCATAAAGGAAGAGGAGGAATGGGCCAAGAAAGGGCATCCCTCCTACCTACAGGTATACAAGGAGGGAGAAGATAACCTGTCACCAAGATACTGAAGCAGCAATGAGTGGCAGAAGAAAAACCACAAGAGGCAGGGCCAGGAAAACCAAACAAGAGGTACAGATTGTCATTGTAAGTAGGTTTTTTTTTCCATGGATGAAGCCTATGAAGAAGCTCTGAGATTGGTCAGGAATGAGTCAATACAGCCACTAGTAACAGCTATGTTATCAGAGTTTAGAGAATGGAAGCTGGATCACAGAAAACCAAGGACAGCAGCAAAAGGGACAAACTAAAGATATCGCAGTGAAAGGGCAGAGGAAAGGGTCAGGCATCATGACTTTAGGTAGGAAAAGGTAAAGCATGGGAAAGAACGAAAACTGGCGGGATGAAGGAGAAGAGGAAAGGCAAGAGGTTGGGCAATAGAAAGTAATAAGCAGGGAAGAGAGCACAGTGCCTAAATCTGGTTTTACAAAGTCTCAGGGGTTAGCAAAACAAGTCTCTCTCTAACATATAGTCTGTATGGTGCTTCATCTTTGGCCAAATGTCTTGCCAGACAAGATAAATTTGTTTTCAATAGTATGATCATACTTACTAAAACTGTTTATAAACTTAAGAGCTCCAGGATATTTGAGACAAAATCTTACTCTATGAGCTCCACTTCCTTCCTGTTATTTCCTGTTATCTGCTCCCACCTTACCACACTTAGCATTGTCATTTTTTATTGTACTGTCAGCAACTTTAAGGATCAGCCCAATTCATTGTTATCAGCGGTCCTTGCAGTGAGTACTGGCCTAGAGGATTGTACTAAAACAAAGAAAAAAATCCCTGTTTTTCAGAACTGCTTGTATTACTGGGGATTTGCAGCTTGGCTTGCTTATTACATCAATCATCCTCTTTACACTCCTCCTTGTAAGTAGCAAAACAACTCTCAATACGATTTAAGTACTTATGTGTTTGTATATTAGTACTAATCACATGTAAACTCTGTTTTTCTTAATAGCTTATGGGAAAAAACAGATAAATTTTGCTGTGATCATGTTCCTGGTAGGTTTGTTGCTCTTTTTATAAAATGCTAAAACATGTTGCTTTATTTCTTATGTTGTGTAAGTGGAGGAATGAGTAGGATAAGCAGATATTTAGAACTTGAACACTTGGGACATACTACTAAAGCTGACCACTTGCATGCAGAACAGATAAAACATTCAGTTCTTAATGAGGTCTTGAACACAAGGGAAGATTTTGATTCAGTAGCCATTCTGAGACTGGGATATTTATCTGCTAGGATGATCTCTCATAATCTTTAAAAGAATTCTGGAACTACCACTGTTTAAAAACCAGTGAGTTTGTTTTATGATCTGTTTAGTGAGCGTTAAGTATCACAATAGATCATAAAACTCAGAGAACTGGCCAACTAAGAAAGTGTACTGCTGATAATTTCCAGGAGTAGAGGTTCATTTTCCTGGGCTTCAGAAATTTTTTACAGCTTTCCTTATGAAGCAAAATTCTTAAGTCACTCTGTGTTCATTCTCACAGTTCCTAGGAACATTTCATACATCCAGAAGCAACATTAGTGTAGCCAACAAAGATGTACTCATTTTTCCTATGTATGTGTAACTCGTTTAGAACATCAGCTGTTCACTTGCTTTGAGAAACTAATTGTCAGTGACTGCAGGATCTCAAAGCAGCTTCCCAGTAAGAAAATTCTGAGAGTTCATAGTCTATTCCCATTTCACAGACACCACATAACTGAAAGCACAGAGCTAGTAATAAAACTCGTGAGCTCTGACCACCAGTCATTTGCTTTAGTAGTTATGATTTGCAGACACTGGAGACTGTCCATAATCATATAAATGGGTCATTTCAATACACTTTCTGCATAATTGATTGGGGAAACATTATTTAAAACAAGTGGAGGAAGCTGGGTCAATTATATTTCATGATTCATATCAATTATACTCTAGAGAAGAAAACTTACTTAGAGTCCAACCCATCTCTTCCTTGAGATATTAATAACTTTTGAGAAACCAAAACGATCCAAATCAATTTTTTGTGTGTTTTTAAAGACATAAGAATAACCAAAACATAACGCAAGTATCTCCTGGGTTTGCTTTTATCCCCTTTGGTTTATTGCCTTTAGATCTCACGGGGATTATATAAGTAGTAAATTTGATCTTTTGGACACTGAGCCCATATTTGCTGGCAATTATAATAAATATATAACAGTATAATATGGACTCATGTTTGAGCAAAGACATTCCATCCGCCTGTCAGACAGCAATCTTAGTTAAGGATATTTATCAAGTTTGTAATAGATTCTTCCCCCCCCCCTTTTTTTTTTTCTTTTTTAAAGTACCCCAGGAGATAGCAAAAGGAAGAAAAGCAAATAGAAGGGAAGCACATTTTTAATTCTATCACACTTTTTCTTGCAGCTGTGTGAAGCTGGAAATTTTTCCATTCACGTTGCACTCAGTGACCTCCGGAGAAATGGTAAAAATTGCATTATCGTTTTTCACTTTTATACAGCCATTCAGTACTTCTGCAGTTACTCTACCTCATGAAAGAGCTGATCATGGAGGGCATTGATACCTGCCAGCTGGCTGCTGTGGGAGCAGAGGTTGCTCAGCACTGTAAAGATTGGATTCTAAGGGAGATGAGACAGCGCAAGGAATCCAACACCAGACTGTGACTGTTAAATGGCACTTCTTATCTTACTGTAATTTCTATCAGTTAGGGTTAGGTTGTGTTGGGGGGAGCAGTTATATTAGTTACACTGGTAGTGCAAAAGGAAAGAGTGCTAGTATAAGCTATACTTTGGTGAGCAAGGGGAAGTAATTTCACTGGCTTCTACAGGGGGCACAAGATCTCTGTGGAGGCCAGGCTTCCTTGGGCATGAGCCAAACATCTCACAGCTATCAACTATGACTGCTAAAATCCCATTCTGTGACAGTCTGAGAAAACCTTTAACTTTTAAATCTAAAACTTGAGGTACCTCTTCTTACAGGAGTGACTGTGATCAAAGGCACACGTAGATGACTCTCTAATGCCCAGAACATTTCCTCAGTTATCCTATTCCTTCTTGGGGGTCCAAAGGACATCCCGTTTTCCCACATCCTACTTGTCCCTCTGGCAGTGATGAGACACAGGAGTAGGGAGAGTTGGGTTGTCTTTACAGAAAACAATATATTTAGGAGTGTGAATATTTTGTGATTTGTTTTCTAATCTATAGGATCCAAAACCCGTAAGATCCCATATCCAACAAAGAATCCTTTCACATGGCTGTTTTTCTTTGTATCTTGCCCTAACTATACATATGAGGTATGTATCTTCAAACACGATGTTCAGATTTTAGTTTTGCTGAATGTATTTTCATTTATTTTGGAATGTTAAACATAGAAGAAACCTCTGAAAGAGTTCAGCTCAATACATTTTCCCTCCTCCCCTAAACCCCATGAAATCAGATTGCAGACAAGAACTTGTCTGTTCTTCATCTCCTCCCTTGAGGCAGTACCTATGGGGCTAACCTTAAACAGACAGCCCGAACCCTGGGCCTATGCTTCAGCGCGGCTGCTGGACAAGACAGATACAACACTTTAAAGCAGTGCATATTTTACAGACAGGAAGAGGGAGATTGCCACCAAATGTGTGTTGCAATGAGGGGATGGAGGCATCTGGTGGATTTATAATATAAGAGAGCCTAGGAATATCACAGTATGCAGGAAGATAGTGGGCAGATGAATAGAAGATATTGTGGTAGAGAAAATGGGGAAACAGATGAACAGAAGATAGTGTGGTACAGGAAATAGGCTTAGGTCTTCTTCCCCATTTTCTTAAGTTATACAGTCGCTTGGCCTGGCGGTGACTGCTTTAGAAGCTTGAATTAGTTTATCCCTTCATATTCCTTAATCAGGAGCCAAACTCTTGACTCAGCTCAAAAGCAGTTAAAACCAGTGCAACCCAGTGTAAAATTCACTCTTACACAGAAGGACAGCATCAGGTTTTAACTTCAATGCAGAATAACAGAAGTTCATGAGAACAGCATTTGGCCTCAGACTATAAAAATTTACTATTCCTAGCACTGATGGAGGTGTGACAAATGAAAATTAGACAGAGAAATGGAAAGGACAATATGCTGTAATGCTTAAAATTTTCTCATTATAATAGCTATGGAAGCAAACATGAAGGTTTTGTTTGTGGTAATAAGGCACTGTTCACATTTTTGGTTAAAGGTTATTAACACTAGAAATTGATCTGGCTGACCTTGGCTTTTTTATTTACCTATACTAGGACAAGGTTGTTTTTGATCAATAGAGACATAAATGCAAATGCTGTCACCAGAAATATTTTAAATTTCCTTGGCCAAAACAGGTGGGGACCTGGATCAGTTTCACTATCATGACTCAGTGTGCTCCAGGTGAGTAATGTTTTGGTACTTCTCCCTGAAGTGATGTCAGCAACAAGAGTGTGTTTTTAACCTGATAATGAAATGTATCTTTTTCTCCCTTCCTTCCAGTGGGGCTGTTCACCTTGCTGTGTTTCATTCAGATGACAATCTGGGCAAAGGATAAACACTGCACCTACCTACGAGAATTCAAGGATTATCCAAGTCTTCGAATGCCAATTATTCCCTTTTTGTTGTAAGAAAAAAGGTTTAATTTGAATATTGCACAGAACTTCAGGAAGAAAAAAGCTCATGAACGTCCTGCCAAATAAGTGAATTAATGTAAAGGATTTTGGTGCATGTTGAATCTCCACTGCTGAGGGAAACTGTAGGCACTTGAAAGCTACACTTCCTTACATTCAAGAATTCTCAGCTCAGAAGCACCTTCAAAAAATAAGGCTTCATTGCACATCTGGTAGTCAAAAGCCCCTTCAGTTCACTGTAACCTGATTGACTTAGATTTTCCTGCACTACTCTATTTAGATTGATGGATCAGAGATACTGAGAAGTCTGTGCTGAAAAGCAGCTCCAAATTTAGCAGTGGCATTCTGCAAGACATAAGTACATTGGAACGAGGACATACCAGCTAACTACTAGAGAGCTCAGCTCAGCCAGCACGGCCAGCTGGCCTGAAGACAGTTGCATGATCTGCTGCCTTTGACTTGAAAAAGAGAGTGTGCTGCCTGGAGGCAGGTGCTTTGTAACAAATAACATTACCAAAGAATATGAACGGTTCCTAGAATAAAGAAATAGGCAATATCTCAAATCCCTGATTTGGGTCTAACCCCTAATTTGCCAAATGAATCTGAAGTAAGAAGTCTTTGTACTGTTTGTGGATGTAACATCCTGCGTTGTTGAGGTTTTTTGTTTGTTTTTAGTCTTCATTAGTAAATTACATACTAGTAAATAAGGTTCAGAAGATCTGATCTATGCTATATCTGTGCTAGGTGGCCTGTTTTCATATAACAAGTCTTTATGATACTAAAGGACCTTTTACATAGCATTTTATGTCAGTGTTCTCTGAATAGTTTTTGATACACTTTGTAAATACATGAAGTGTCTGTCCTCAGAATGCTAGCTCCCTTCCCGTTTTCAGAGCCAGGGAGAAAAATCAGCTACATTTTGGACTTCCTGTGCTTTCTTTTTCACAAGATGTTCAGTGGGACTTAGTTGGGTTTTGTGCAAATCTAGTAAAAAAAAAAAAAAGACTATTACAATCTATCTGGATGACTTTTTAAAGAAGCAATTATAGAATATGAAGAGAATGCGTAGATACTGGTTTGTTTCATGATTAATTTATTTATCTATAATGGATGTATAGAAAGATTTTTGCAACTATTTGTAAGGGTGAAATATGCAATAAATTCTAGACTATATTTTGAAATCAGTTGAAATAATTATGGCAAAAGAAGAATACAACAGCTGGTTGCTGAAGTTTCATAATATTTTATACAGAAAAAAGCAAGAATGTCCTTATATATATTAAAAAAAAAGATCTACATCGATTGAAGAAAAAACCTAACGAAGCAAAAATACACAACCCAGATTTTATTTCTGTGTAACATATCTTAGAGAAAATTTCTTTGAAATGGTTAGACCTGGTAGATAACCAAAGCAATAGATCATTATGAATTTGTTTTCAGTATCATTGCTTTCCACTAGTTTAACTGTGAACCACAGAAAAGAGCTAAAAGTCAAATGATTTCCCACTGAGTTCAGTGTGGAGTACAAGCAGGTTGAAATTTTGCTTCTGAGCACAGAGAAAGCACATACCCTATTCACACTTTATACCCACTTAAGGTCCAGTCACAGGAAAGAAGAAAAATTTGATCTTGTTTAGTAATAAAGATATCTTTCCAGGCCTCCATGACAAGAAAAAACTTTTGGCAGATTGGACATACTCTCTTTCCTTTTAATCTCCATTTTGACATTCTGCTTCTATTTAAGAAACCTGAAGACAAGCAAGAGATCATTTTCATTAAGATTTTTTTTTTTTTAAAGTGAATTTCTTGCCTGGGTCTGAGGTCTGAATTAATTCTTCCCATTCTTGCTGAGACAACTGTGTTTTCACTGGCAGCCTGGTGAGTCAGTGAAGCAGCCTCCCAGCACTAGCTCCATCAGCCAGCACTGATGTTCTGACCTTGGTAGTCAAGTGCACTCAGGATGCCAGGAATCCACTTCTAAGCTGGGCAGCACTCTCTGCCCTGGGAACCGTCTGCTGACTGGTAACAGTTGACTTAAGAGTTAAACAACAAAAACCTACCAGCCTGAAAGGTCCACGCAGAGAAACTTTCTTTAATGCTCTTTACACGTCAATAAGGAGGAATAAGACTTCTCTTCTTGTATCTTATAATGAACTTTATGTTAGAGGAAGATTTTGTTGTACAGCAAGGACCTGCCTTTCCTTTGACACTTTCAGCATGTAGTGTTTCTAGCAGAGCAGTAGAAGTTGGCTGTTGCTGTTGTGAGCACAGTGCTCAGAAAGGTGCAGAAAAAAAAAAAGTCAGTATAATACTGAGCGTGGGAACATTTGTTTAACGCTTGTACTGCTCTGGTATGGCACATCTTTGCACTGTGCACACTCTAAGCGCTAGTGACTGTAGGAATAGCCTATGCAACTGCCTGCTGATGCAAAGAGGGAGACACCTTTGCTTCTCGGCTGGCTCCAGCTGCACGGGGATGCAAAGGAATTTCCTCATCCTCCATCTGCTGTTTAGCAAAGTTCACAAAAACCTGTGTAAGAAAAGCAGAAAATGTCACCATCTCACCAACTGAGATGAGCTAGTGAAATGTCTCTGTACATTTACATCCTCTTGGCCTCTCTGCAGGGAAGAGACAGAAAGGGGAATCCATAGACATGAACTGAACTGAAACACTGCGTATCAGCAGGGATTGTTAATTCTGTCTTTATTTTATAAATTTCCTTGCAACTTCCTTTGGATGCACTTACTTGCAACTAAAATCCTGTTTTTTCTCAAGCAGGAGATGGGTTCAGCAAGGGTTGCACGGCTTGCACAATGTAAGTGAGTTTGGTTGTGATGGGAAAGAGGAGACAGAATATTTTAGTAGGAAGTTGTAAGGCAGCCAGGAATGTCTCTCTAGGATTCCCAGCCAAGACAGCTTTGCATATGTGGACCCTTAGCTACTTGGGAAAGCAGGCAGATGGGACTAATACCCTCCAGCAAGTGGGTATTGCCAACAGTCCCAGTGGACTTTCCAGGTTTTGTATGTCTAATTGCTCCTGTATAAAAATGTATGACAGAGACATATAAACATTTAACTAGATATCACAGTATCTTTGACACACGACAGTCCAAATCTACTATTTAAAATGAAACATTATTCGCAGCTCAGCAAGCCTTATTTTGGATAGATGACCTTGCTCAGACTGCTGCTGCTGAAGGAATGGGTTGTGTGAATTCTGGCATCTGGGAAACACTGTCTTACCAGATTTCAAATGGCATCTATTTAAACAGGGAATTAGTTACAGATTTCACATCTGATCCACCCTCCTTGATGAGGGGTCTGGGAATTTTGCCTGAGAAAGAGGTGCGAGATAATTCTCTACTCTGAACAGTTTAGTCCTTCAGTTGGTTTGGATACATCCCCATTGCATTGCCTAATTCTTGCCAGACAGGCTTTCTCATGGATGCTTTATTTTCTACTCACCTGATCTAAAGTAGTTTGAGACACAGAATATTCTTCAATATGCAAGTTTTCCTTATTGGAGATTATTAACCGAAAAATCTTAGCCAGAGAGGAGGAGCAAATCTGATACTGCAGCATGTTGTAGTGTTTCTCTCTCTGTAAACTCCCTGGGAAGTTCATGCGTATGAATTGCTCAGCAGGAGTAGGATCTGGAGGCAGCCCAGACTTTGGAGCTTTGATTTTCAGAGTGACAATGTAGCCATCTCCAAACCTGGGAAGCACATGTGGATTTGGAAATTGGATGAAGAGATGGTTTCATTATTCAGGAAGGAAATTAATTTTCAGCATCTATGAAAACATTAACAGTATCTGAAAGATAATGCATAAGATCTAGCTTTGAAAGAAGCTCCGTATTTGCCCTGCAGAGGTGGTGTGTGGCTTAACAGAGTTGAAATGAGGTCTGCTCAAATTGTCTAGGCTACCACAGAGCTGCACCCAGAAATGGGTCTGTTTAAACAATTGCTTTTCAAATTGGATTGCCGTATTAAGAACAGTACGCGTCACATACACTAATTTTTCACATTAAAAAACATCATAAAAATTTCTACTTACTTGTATTTTAGTTGCTGAATTGTGCCCAGGCATTTGAAGGTACCTTTTACCATAATGGCTAAACGAGTACAGAGGGCTTCACATTCTTCCATACTTTCAAAACAAAGAACAGATATTTGAGATAAAAGCCAGCAGATGAAGTTGCAGCTACTCTGGGATTCTGAATTCTAACTCTTTTTACCTGTGTGAGGTTAAAACCACAGCTCGCCCATCTCTGAGCACGCTGACAATAGAGTCCCACAAGAGGCGCCGGGATTGAGGGTCCATTCCAGTAGTTGGTTCATCCTGTAAGGGAAACGTTAAGTAAATCTCAGTCAAAGAAGCAGATAAGAAAAAGAAAATCTATTTAGAATTGAGTCATTGTGTGTATGGGCCTTAGCATATAGCTGCTTCCCTACTGAAATCTGTGCCTTAGGAAAGCATATGCACCTTGAGAAGCATATGAGTGAATGGGTAGAAATGTACTTCTTGGCACAACGCAGTAAGGAAACAAGTAGAAGAAACTGCAGGTGAGAGTATAATGTTGTCTGTGTAAGGCACAGCTACAAGGAAGGGAATGCAGTGACCATTACGACAAAGGCAGTCCCCAGTCTAAGGTCTTAGATATCAAAAAATATAAGCATTTGTGATACCCCATTATAAAAACATTTAGGACACAAAATAAAAATAAATTGAAAGAGGTTGATGCAGTAGCAGTTATATCAAATTACATTAAGTTTGGCTCCCACGTTTTGATGGACATTAGCGATGTTGGTCAATATACTGGAGAAACAAAGAAAAGAATCTTATATCTATAATACTAGGTTCAAGACAAAGATGGACATTTTGAATGAAATCTTCCTTTTCTGGGGCAATGACTCTTGTAAGAGGAGAGTGAGTTCTCCCCAAGTAACCTTCTTTCTTACATAAATACACAAGACACATTTCTTAACCCAAGAAGCTAGTGAAGTCACCCTGATTTACACCAGCTAAGGATCTGGCCCTGCATAAATCAGTTAACCAGTTAGTAACAAAAAATTTAAAAAATCTTGGAGAAAAAAAATTTCAAATTCAGATTTGTTTGGATTATAGATTTTATCTCAAACCATTCTTTGTTGAAAAACGTTAATTCACAATTGCTTGGGGTCTATTGAAAACATAGTTATGCATCCCAGTGTATCCCTGAAATTAAAGACCTCAAAATTACATTGAAGTAGATGTAAGTTGAGGGCAGAAGGGAGCTTGCAAGGACTGTCATAAATGTCCTTGTACCTCTTTGGCATGTAGTTTACGAGATGTTGTATTGGACTATCACCATGACACTTACTAGCAAGATGAGTGGTGGGCAGCCTATCAGTGCAATGGCAGTGGAGAGCTTGCGCTTGTTGCCACCACTGTAGGTACCAGCCAGGTGGTCTGCATACATTGGAAGTCCCAGCTTCTGGATGCCCCATTCAGCAACCTATGAGAAAGACCATCTTTTTCACCCAGCAGCTAATGTATAACAGATGGGGTTGCTGGTACATCCCTCTTCTGGCAGAGGCATGGCAATCCCCTAGGTTTTAGAAGATTCATTTTAGAACTGGAGCAGAGGAGTCCAAAAAAATTCATGATGTTGAAGGGAATTCTAACTACTTGATGGAAAGCCATAAACCAGACCCAGCTGTAGATTTTCTATCTGTGCAAGAATTTAAGTTATTTTCTTTTGTAATCTTCTTCATGTTTTCTTTCTTATACATAAACAACTTTAAAGACAAGAACAAAACAGCAACCAGTGCAGTTCCGAGTCATAGCAACTGCAGATTTAGCCTTCCACAGTTGGCACCACAGTTTTGCAAGTAGCATTAACGCCATTTGATAGTGCAGTCTTGTACTTAACTGTCCAAATGACAGGAACGACTCCCAGGACTTCAACACACAGAACGGCAAGCCCACTTTGGAAATTCTGGCCCTTGGCATGTCATGAACCCAGTTAATCATCACAAACACTCACTGTAACTATGTATAAGTCAAAAGCAAGAATGCTTTACCCTCTTGATTTCCTCTGCTGGAACCCCCCGCAGGCGTGCATATAAGTAGAGGTGTTCTCGTCCCGTGAGCAGGTCATCAATGGCATCAAACTGAGGGCAGTATCCCATGTTTTGATGGACATTAGAAATGTGGGTCAATATACTGGAGAAACAAAGAAAAGGATCTTATATCTATAATACTAGCTTTAAGACAGAGATGGACCCTTCGCATAAAATCTTTCTTTACTGGGACAACAACTCTTGTAAGAGGAGAATGAATTCTTCCTGATACAACATCCTACTAAAACATCTGCCTGTATAAAATAGCAAGGAATATATTCTCATCTAAGTCAGCACAGTCCTGGTTCAGAGTTTAAGCCCATTTCCCCTCACCTATTTTCATGTTTAAGTATAGGCTAACTTAACGAGAAGTTCTTTGAACAGCCACTCAGATAATTTTTTTTTGCAGATGGTGTTTATTTCTAAAAGGAAAAAAATCAGTCAATTTAATCTCAGAGTGTGGGAACAGACAGGCAAGATGCAAGGCTAACACTTTGCTGGTAGTAATAGTAGGAACAGTACAGAATCACAGAACAGTTGAAGTTGGAAGGGGCCTCTGGAAGTCTTCTTGTCCACCCACCCAGCTCAAGCAGGGTCACCTACAGCAGGTTGCCCAGGACCATGTCCTTGCAAAAAATAGCTATTCAAATCACATCAATGGACAAAGAATCAAATCCCAACTACACCCAACAAACAAAGACACACAACTTGGAACTAAACCAACATAAGTGAACACCAGCTCATGCTGTATTAACTTACGATATTATGCCAGCACTGTATAAACAAAGATTCTAGAAACAGCCAGAGAAAAGTCCCAAAGTTCAGATCAAAGTACACTGTTGGACTGTTTATCTTAGGTCTGCGAGCTCTTGCCATTAGATCTGATTGCCTTGTCCCACTGTTAGCATTACTATAACTTACCCACAGATTTTACAACAGAGTGTTAAAAGTATGAAGTGCCACTGTGTGTTAGTTGTGGTCTCTCTCAGTGCCATAAAACTGGAAAAGAGCTGCTGGGTCATTGAGAATATGATCTGGGCAGTTCTACCCTGATAAATGGACTGTCACGGGTTGTTTTTTTAAGGTACTTACCTATTGCCAGCCACTACAGCATCTCCAGATGTCACATCAGTATCTCCAGTCAGCATTTTGAATGTTGTTGTTTTGCCAGCACCATTCACTCCCAAAAGACCAAAGCACTAAATTACAAAATGTATCGCATTCTTTAGTATTTCCAACTTGCAAATCAGCAGGGGCATGAAATCTGAACTGATCCGTGGAATGTAATCTAGTGTTATTGAACAACCTACCTCTCCGGGACGGATGCCAACACAGAGTCTGTCCACTGCAGGCTTGTGCCTACCTGCATAAATCTAAATTGACAGAAAAAGAAAAAAAGAAAAAGCCTATTTCAAGACATATACAGCAAAGAAAATATTCTGAATTTTTTACTTCAATGCTATTGGGATGAGGCAACTTTAGAACCAAGACAGGAGTAAATGGAAAATTAAAAAGAAAGAGTAAGCATTCTACAAAGTCAGACATTTAGTTACATTAAATAAATTTGTAATGGCCCCTAAAAATAACAATTTTTCTGCATGCAGCCTTTTACTTCATATCTTTAACACTAGGAGACAGACCAGATGGGATGAATTATCTTTGACATATCAAATCAAAGTGAAACAATACAGCAAGATCGTCTGAAGATTGATATTCCAGTTCTCTATTCATGAGATCCCAGCAATGTGTGTAATCGTTGTATTTCTGTAGCTCAAGCTTGCATGCATTCTGATAGCATAACTCAGATGCCTTCAATGTCTGCAATGAAGATAAATTTGCAATAACTATAGCCCTTGATGTGAAAGCAACCAAATGGTTAACTTGAGATTGAAACTCACCTACGGAAAAAACAGCAGTGTAGAAGAAAAGACTAGTAGTAGAAATGGACATTCAATATATAACAGTCATGTCCAATGATGTGAGGTAAAAATAAACCCCAAACAAGCAGGGAGGGTTGCACTGTCCTTGCTGGACTTCCCTGTGGTTTGATTTCTAATCAAAGGAAATAGCCAAATAACATGTCAAGCCTTGACTTCTAAAATGGTTATTATTTTCTAAGGCATAAGGTTGGTTTTGAAAACAATACCATCTGAATCCACAGCTGAAATACATTCCAAAAGAATAAATTTACACTAGACTCATTTGTTTAATTCATCTCAAAATATTACCTTGGTCAGTTCTTGTAATTCTAAGATATGTGTTTTGTTCCCTCCATTCATAATTCTTTTTCTTTCTTCTGCAACGTCCTCATCTTCATCAATAATAGGTGACAAGGCAGTCTCAGCAAACCTGCAAAAAGCCAAGAGATTGACTGCAGAAACAATGAGATGCCCTGGGTGTAGTT
>VYZM01000937.1:0-27759 GCA_013398915.1 Dromas ardeola | reverse complement strand
GAAGATTCTGTGATTCCGTGACTGAACTTTATGAGCTTAGGCAAGTGTATGAACTTAGGCTAAGCATATCAGGAAAGAGGCATGGTTTTCTAAGCCTAAAACAAAGCAAGCATGTTTAAATGCTGTATAGTTATGTTAAGCTGACTTCCTCTTCTCAACTGAGCATGCTAATCACTCAGTGTGTTAAGCCTGAGTAGTTAGCATGCTGTAAGCGTGTTGGTTCTTTTGTCCTCTAGGTCACCGCACAGTTAATGATGCTATTTGAAGTGGAACAGAAGGGTACAGGAGAGTCCCACTTCAGGACAGCTACAGACTCTGGCTTTAAAAACCTATTTGGAAGATATTGGTTTAAATGTCAAAAGTATATCCCTGAAGAACACTCCAACTATTATGCTGTTGAATAAGGAGAGACATCAGCAAAATAACCTCCATAAATTATCTGGAGGAGTACTCAAAGAAAACCAGATCAGCCTTTCTATGCGTGACAAGGAGCTGAATGCTACCTTGTGATCATAACCATACGAATTAATCTACCTACAGTTATTAAAAATTTTAAATGAAAAATGTTGTATTTGGCATATTAGCTGGCAAGATCAGTAAACTGATGAAACTAAATTCCATATGGCAATAAAGACAATATCTGATTTGAAATGATAAGGATTCTAAAGGGAGAGGATATTTAAAATTATACAGGGCATCCAGAAAAAAAAATAGTGTGCTCTTTAAACACTATGTTGAACATGTTATACAGTCTCAAAGTAATATGCCTATCTGAAAGTACACAAAAGCTACACTGACCTTAGGTTATCCATCTCAGTGCAAAGAATGCATGTAAGTGCTTGATATACTTCCTCCTTTTTATGTTATCTTTAATCTTTTGCATCAAAATGTGCATAAAGTCACTTCAAAAGAATTTCGTTGTAAATCCTTGCAACAATTACCAGCAGGTTCTTGCTTTAACAAATCATCAGCAGTGAGAGATTGCCTGTTCTGAGAAGTAACACAGTGACCTGAAAGCTTCAGTCCTGAAAGCATCTTTGCTATAACACCTTCTCAACATACTTAAACTATTTTTTTATACACCTGGTTTGTTGATGCATTCTGCCATCCCACTCATCTTTTATGTGGTTGCTGCTTTGAAGATGTTAGGGGAATAGGCTTGATTTTGATAGTTATTTCCTGGGATTTGGGGAGTGTGATTGTTAATCTATTGCAAAAGACATTCTCATTATTTGAATAAATCATAATCTGAGGTTACTTTGTTCTTATCAGTTTTCTCTTGACTTATGAATTCTGTTTTTCATTTCCTCTGAGCTCTTTTACTAATTGACAGGTGGTCCTGATGTGGTTCACTACAGCAACCTCTCTCAGGTTACTGTCTGACTCTCCAGATGTTTAATTTCATCATTTTGATATGCTTCAGTGACTTTCTAGGCTACTTCTATCTAGTACTGGTACACTTATCTCCCTCTTCTGTTCCTTTCTCCCATTAGAAAAAGTGGCTCTTGTTGTTGTTGTTGTTGTCTCACATTTAAATTAATTCCCCTGGCACTACCTTCGGGATTCTAAAGAACCCTTCACAAGGTTAGTCATGGAAAGCCTTCACATCTCAGCCCATTTCCATCTGCAACATGAACATCTTCGTGACATTACATACAATTATGATGCTTGATAGTACACCATTCTCAAAAGCCAGCATTACGTTGTGATCCCCCCTATGACTCAGGTTCTTTGATTTACAGACATGAAGAAAAAATTATGAGAGAGATTTATGAATGTTGTAATTGCCTTAAAATTTTGGGATGGGAAATACTTTTCATTTATTATCCCTGGGCACTGTAAATCTTCCTTTTGTTTGATATGTATGACACCTAGAATGACAAAATGTTCAAATCTGTAGCATTTTGTCAAGCAATCATTTTACAGGCTCTGGATAAAGAACATAATAATTGCTCTGCAACACCTGAAGCCTCTTCTAAATTGTCTTATGCTGCCAGCTTTCCTTTATTACATTTTTCATGCCACAAATCTGAGAATGAACAACATCAGCTTTTAAAATGACACTCGCTTATTTTAATACATAGTTTTGTACTTGACAGTCATGAATTAAGTTGATTTACTTCCAGTTCTGTAATACGTTGGCTGCCATACCTAGACAAATATCTCGTTCAGCTAAAATTTAAACCTACAAATCTAAATGAGGTAGTCTATTTTATTTACCACTTCTGGTTGATAAAATTTGTAATCATTGTTCTCCAACTCCATCCAATGTTAAAAGTTAAATTCAAGTTCAGAAATCATGGGTAAAATTCCACAGTTCTTTAGATCTTTAGGAAGGATTCATATCAGAAAAGTTTTAAGGTAGTCCCTTCTTCCAACATTTCCAAAACCAAAAAGCCTGTCTATGACAAACTTCCTGACAGGATTTACGGACATGCTTACCTTTGAATTCTTCAGATATGCTTTGCACTAACTTCTGAATTCAGCATTCTGGGTGTCACCACTCATTGCTCCTCTCTAACCCAAGGAATAGGGTTAGAGGGTTAGAGGGAATAGGGTTTCTCTACTTAGGGAGAAATGTCCATTTTACATTCAGAACTGCCTTAGTTACCAAGAGAAGAGAGTTCTCAGCAACAGAAAAGGATTTTTTTCTGCTAGGTATACTTCAGTTACTCTAAGATAATGCAGGATTATGTACTTAATTGAGAACTAGACCAGTGTTTTTCAATGTGTATATCATGCCAGGATCATGGTAGTCCATGATTCCCTCTTGCTAGTTTTCTTACAGATTTAGAGATCGTACTCACATAACTGTGCTTTCTATCATTCTCCTTAAGAAAACTGTTTAGCTTTCAAAAGCTTGACAAATGTCAAGCTAGCCAACACAAATCAGTCAGCAACAGTCTCCTTTAGTAGGCCTAAGTTAACTCCTAACCACCAAACAAGCAAAGGTTTTTAATGCATTGTCATAAGCTTTCATCATACTTTCATCATTACGCTTGTCAGCTAGAAGTGAGTTAATGAGCAGGAATATACAAAGTTAAATTTCTAGGTTAAGTAGTGCCTGGTAGTGTCATTTACCTGTACAAAGAACTTCTATTTGAGCTGTAACATTTTCTGGGACTATCCTGAATTGAAGTGACCAAATGTATGCAACCATCTTTGCCAGTATAGGTTGCAGTCTTTCCATTGCAATACACTGGTTCGGGTTAACAGTCCGTATGAGCAAATAAACATCTATGCACCCAGTGAAAAAAAGAAAGTTTGAATAAAATTCTTCAGATTTAATCTTGAAGTGAATATATGACAGGAATTTTTAGCTCTTATTTTTTAAATATGACCTGCATTGCTTTCTTGGTACCAGAGGACATGTAATTTTGGGGGAAAAAAATAATGAAGTTTTTCGAAGTAGTGTTTCCCTGCCTTGAAATTGTGAAGTTTCACAATGTAAATGAAGCACAGCAAAAATAGATATGTGCCAGAAGCTATGGGATCAAGAGTAGATATCTGTGAGCACCTGTAGTAAAGAATTTAGGTATGTATTACAGGGTCCAAAATTGCAGAGTTTGTGTATCTAACCAAAATGGGAAGCAGTTTGTGACTGAAACGAATGTCAGCACTTAATGGTGAAATTATTTCAGAGTGAGATAATTTTCAAATCAGAAAGGCAAAAATGTGGGGTTTTTTTTTTCCATTTAATCATTCAAAAATAGTCCTTCATCAGAAAAGTAGTGAAGAGAAAATGAAGTGTGAAGTCACACTGCAGCGCCAACCTTATAATGTACCACTCTGTGAAAAGTAGCATTTGGTTTCTTAAAGTAAAAATAAATTTAAACAAACCAAGAAAAACAGGAGTCTTCTCGTATTTGTTCTGACTTCATTCCTGAGCTGTAAATCCCTAAATGCCCTCAATGAATTACAGTGTTATATTGAAATCTAAGATATCACTTGAGTATACCTCCATGAGATGATGGCTGAAACAGACATTCAAAATTCCCGAGAATCTTCGAAGTCACGGAAGAACATCTTGAAATTTATGATATGAATATAAAGTCTCACTTCTATATACAATGGTTTAAAAACGTTACTCTCAAGGTTCCATGCCTAAAACAGTGGCCATGCAAAGCAGACTAGCCTAACAAAACCCAAATGGAGCATGCAAAGGAAGATTTATATAGCTTATAAAATTCATACAACTGTTATAACTGCTGTAACTTATACATGCATCGTGGCTGCATGAATCTTAAGCAAGAGACTGCCAGCACATTAAGTATTTCACTTATTGTCCTTTCCTGTGAGGATTAATTTTGTCATTTGGGAGGGTTTTTTTCTTTCCTCTCATCTGAGGGAGCAGCCACCAACAGCTACTTTCATTCTGAGTTGCATTTTTATTTAATAGAAGCTTAAAAAAAGTAGAATTAAAAGTTAGATATTTCTGTAGTCTGCTTCATGATAGTTGAATTGAATGGTAGCTGTCTTTTCTATACAGATCAAGTCCTGGAAACACAATATATAAACCCTAGAAAATAAAAAACAAATAAGCTTGCAGACAGCTTTCAAGTAAAAAGCAAGGAAAAGCACATTTCAGTCTTTCTGAATCAAGGGGTAGGCATGCCAAACAATGTTTTACAGATTAATATACCCCATGAAAATTACCTTAGTTCACAAGTGTGAAAATTCAGAAAATTCAGAAAATTCAGTCCTCCTCACCTTAGTTTTGGTATCCACTGTGCAGAATGTTACCACTGGGGCAGTACATCTGGGCCCCCATTATAGCCAATGGAAAACCAACCAAAGTGGCCAATGAATTTTAAAGTACAGGTTATCCTAAGACAGACCATCAGAGGAAACGCTAAGCAAAAGAAGATGTAAATAAGTTGAAAAAGGGATAACAGACTATTGCACATTACAGCAAAACAATACTGCATTGAAGCCCATGGACAGGTTTAACCTTCATGAGGAAATATCCAATTTAATAATATGTTTTAATGGATTTCATCTACCACTGGGAAATAATCTGTCACACATGCAAAAAACTTTTTAATAAACTCACTACTCTGTCCTCTATGTCCAAACACTGTCTTGTTCCAACAACTGGCAACACTTAAGTAGCGCAAGGTATCAAAAATGGCTAAAGCTAGTTAATCAGGGATTCCCTGATTAGACCAAATCTGGAATCTGGCATCTCATGCACTAACTATGCCCATTAACTTTGGCATAGAACATGAGAGGACTCCTCATTTGGCAAGAGAACAGACTGCACTGTGGTAATTAATAGCATGCGTGTTACAGCCCTATGTGGGTCTGTAGCTACTTCTAACTTTGTGTAAATTAAATAATCCTGATTCTGTTAGACTGAGAAAGGGTAAATGTCAAAGACAAGTAGGGGGGGGCAGCTTACTCTGGAACAGCCCATCATTCTTTTCTGTTCTGTGCCTGCCTAAGTGCAGGATACCTGGACTGTTGTATTTTTGATTGATAATGTCATATATTAACACAGATCCACCCCATTATACTTGCAATCCATCTTGTTCACGAGGTTATTTAATAAATGGCAGCCTCTTGGTAAGATAGCCATAATAAATGTGCATAAACTAATTTTTTTATTAGTTATAATTATACGAGGTCATTTTTATTGGTACAGCTAGATTGATAGATAGCTCTGTAATTGTTTTCAAAGACACAGACAGCTATAATACAATTAAGTAGCAAAGGATTGATCCTAGCTACATCAAAATCAATTGAAACTGATGGCACCCAGAAAGTCACAGAGAAGCTCAATAGACTTTAGGATAACGCCTAAACTTAAGCCAGCTCACATCCTCCCTCAATTTCTCCCCAGATTCTTGATTTAGTCTTCATTTAATAAAAAATCTTTAAACAGTTAGAGTGGCAATATTTTTATAACATATACAGCATAATACAGCACAGACATTTAGAGAAGCCATTGACACAGTCTTGTCAATAGTTTGGATCTTTGTTGATGCTACAAAGCTGAAAGGTTAAAGTGTTATCTAAAATGGAGAAAATTCTAACCCTTTATTTCAATGTGACAGATGTACTTGCCTTGAGCACTAACAAGGCATAGCTAATTACTGATACAGTTGCAGAAAAGGCACTCTGACAGTCATGATCTATGAACAAATTTGTCTTCCAAGTGACAAGTCAAACAGAGGTTACGGAGGATCTTGGGCACTGCCAGCACAGTGGATGGGTTATAAAAAAATTTTGCACTTTCATTTTTGTTGCTGTGGGGGAAATATTCCACCTTCATTTCAGATGATGTCTGAGACCCTTTCATGTTCATACTGTCTATACATTGCCAAGAGGTCTTTAATCCACTAGTTTCTTAGAATCTAATTTTTCCTAAATTATTCCAAGATTTTGTATGATGCACTATCTATTTTAGAGATACCGACTGATTAACAATTAAATCATACATCATAAAACAACACTCCAGCTTTTTTAAAAAATTAGAATGTATAAAAATGCTATAGATAAATTTATTTTTAAAGTGACTATTTTAAAAATATCTGAAGCCCTATATTGTTATCATTTCAAATATAATGCAGATTTCTGAGAACATGCATTCTGGTGAAAGTAAATGACAATATACTTATGATAATGCACAAAATCAGATAATTCTATTACAATTTCCATTTTTACCAAGTATGATAACTGAACTAAAATGAAAAACATAGCTAAACAGTATGGCCACTATTTTTGAGTCTACAGTCCTCATTTTTAAAGTGTTTCATTCTTGAGATAAAAACATTATCAATTTCTTACATCTCAAAAGACTTCAGATAAGACCAAGTAAATACACTGCTCTTTATTGAGATGAAATAGTTATTCCTATTTATAATATATGCCAATAGGTATTCCTAATGGTGAATCAGTTTTCTCACTGCTACACTGGCAGGTGTAATATGAGGACTGAAATATAACAGTAATATGAAGACTTTTTTAATCAGCCTTTACTCTCCTAAAGTCAACACATTACCTGTATTTATTTCACAAATATTAGAAATCTCCCATAAAAGCTATCACAATGCCTTTGGGTGTAATAAGATTAAATCATTTGGGTCAGATTCCAAACGGGATTAGGCTTCCTGGCACAAAGCATTACAGCAATTCAGTGTTAGGCAGTGAGCCCAGGAGTGTAATTCAGGGATTTCTTATGTTCCCACATTCCATACAATGAAAGGGAAAAGCTGGCACTTCACAATGGGACAAGAAGTATGACAAGTACCTAAAACAGGCAATATGAGCATCAGACCACCACATAATGAAACTTCATTTCTCTTTTCTCCATTAAGTGCTTGTGTCTCACCAGTTTAATCCCACCTGGGAGATTAAATTGAATTTAAAATAATTTCCTCAACATTTTTGCTTAAATCACACTGGCCATTTGCAATGATTTTTCATTACATTCAATGAATGCAGCAGAAAACCTCAGTTCAAGAATATCATTGGTTTCAAATTCACAATTCATACTTCTGATGAAGAGATATTAATCACTAGGAAACAAACCTACCCTCGGTTTGTTTATTCCCCTTTTGTAAATCTTGCGTTAATGACTGCACAGAAATGCAGCTGCAGTTGAAGTGATGGAAGGTCCTTCTTCCTGAGTTTCGTAGCGTGCTGTTTAGGTCATTGGCATAGAAAAAGGGAGTCCTCTCTTTGAACTGAGAACAGCAACGAACCCAGTTCTCCCACTCTAGGAAGAATAATTGTAATCACTACTGTTGTGTAAAAGTTAAAATAATTCTTCCCTCAGTACCTTTGAGCAGAAGATATAATGCTTTGAGTTGAATTTGATATTATGTATGTTCAGTAGAGGCAGAGTCTACTTATATCAATAACCTGGAGGGTGCTACTCAAGCAAGGGATGTGTCTGAACACCCAGCTTTGAGCAAGGCAGCACTTCCTGACATGCTCAAAGTCAGGAGATGAGGCACCCACATCCACAGTTTATTCAGCAGATATCTTCTGGATTTCTTCACAGATTTCATAAAATTCAAGCTAAGTATTTGGGTGTTTTAGCTTTATTTCTTAAGCAGTATACACATTAAAGATAAAGAACATTTAATTTATAGAGTATCACCTTTCATTTTCATACCATATGCTTTTCAATTGATGTTTAATCATGTGCCAAGGATTTTTCAGCACCACTGTAATGAACTGACTTGCCAGAAGTTACAAAATAGGATTGTTTCTTCTTCTTCAGATATACATTTTTACAACAGGTGCATCACATCCCACATCTATAAATCCATTTGCATTACTACAGTGCAAGAAACATTTAGACCGGGTCATACCCAGGAAGCGAACACCCAGACAGTGGATGTTGAGTGGTGTACCTCTGAACATTAGAGTATACACAAAGCCCCTTGGGATGTCAAAAAATTTATTTTCTCCAGTTTTCTTAGTTCTCTGTGGGAGCTAAGAAGATTCCCCTACTGTTCTGTTCCCAAGTGTATCATTCATGCTCTGCTGAAGAAAAACAAGAAAGAAAGTCCTCTGCTTTAGTGGGACTTGCAGAAAAGTACTGTGGCAGCCTAGAGACCATGTGTACAGGGGGAAGTTGAAGGTTATTCTTTATAGGTTGCAGGAAAGAAAAGGACAGGCATGAGAATGACTTCTATAAAGAACGCTATTAAAGTAGTTGTTACTACTTAACTCACCGCCTCAAACTTGACCATCTCCACTGGGGCACAAGTCACGTCCTTAACAGCTGGGGACTGTACACTACTGAAATTATGCAAATGTGGTCAGCTCTCCAAACAGGGAAGGTTCCAATTGATTTTTATTAATTTTACTGACATATTTCTTCCAGCTCAAAAAGATTCTCTTTACAACGTGCTACAATCTGAATTGCTAACATTAGAAAAACAAACAAACAAGCAAACAAAACCCTTTGGCCTAAGTAAAAAAATAAGGGCTCTCTCTTTGCTCTCTACAGAGGCTATGTGCCTGCATCATAATGTAAACCAAGAATATTAATATGCATTTTTCTTTTATGCAATCCTTTAACCAGATAGATTTTGCTGATAATATTGCTGTAATGACATCCTGCTGTTAAACACTCATTCCTGACTGAACTGCAATTCTCTGTCCTCTCAGCTGTGCCAACACAATGCTGGGGCCACACTGTAAACAGGACTGTTAAAGCAATCCAGAATAAAAGCAATCTTTCATTTAATAGGAGCTATGATATACCCTAGGTAAATCCTGACGTGTAGTGTTAGGGTACTATGTTATGTTCCAATGAGAATTAAATAAAGGGCTAGCTGAAATATTGCTGTCAGCACAGCATCTGTTCATGTGATCTTTTAGTCATAATAATAGTGCTAATTCTCAGTATATCGAAGCAGACGTGGAAACTAACACATACAGTGCATCTTCTGAATATTCCCTATGAACTGCTCATGAGCAATCTGCAGGCCAAGAATTTATTCACTGAGGAAATAAATGAATATTTTCCAGATAAAGAATAAATCCAAGAATTTTGCCATATGTTTGTGGACAACTGGTGAACAGAAAAAAAAAGTTGGTGAAATTTAACCCAATAAATAATTCATTACAAATTACTTGCCTAGTCTAAATTTAAACCCACAGATTTAACTGTCTCCAAGCTCCTTTTTTACAAGTAGCACTACCACCCAGTGCCTTCATTCATTATATACTTTGCCATCATGATTGGTTATCATCAAAGGCTTTACATCCAGGCAGCAGAGGAAGAGAGCAATCCCTTCTTGGTTAAAATATTAAATCAAGTTACATTTCACCTCACTATTGCAGCACTGAAACCATCACCTGCATTTGAATGACCAAGAGACTAAGACATATCACAGGCACAGAATAATGCAGTGGGTTGGCTGCCACTTTATTTGCCTTGACCCCTACTTTGTAACCTGCCACTACTGAATTTTAGAGGAAAAATGACTAGAGCTAGGGATCCAGGCAGAGTGAAAGTCAACATCATCATCTCTCTCTCCGCAGGTCAATAGTTCAGCATCATCATTCCGGAAGAACTAATCTAATTTCTGAAACCTATTTCTAAGTGTACAGTTGTTATCTAAAAGACAATTTGAAGACCTTTTTAATGCTTTCAAGTGGAGGAAGTTAAAACAAAGCGAAACAGAAGAATATAGAAATGAACCTCCACTATGCACATATTGGAGGGAACACATATTTAACATCACCCTTGCTACTCAGAGCATGGGAAATTTTTGCATCTTCCTTCCCAGAAAGGTCTGCTTAAGTGATCTATTTCACTTTAGTGACCTAGCACTGTCGTACATCTCATGAATAATGAAGAAAAATAAAAGCTCAGAAAGAATAGATTTAGATTATATATTAGGAAGAAATTCTTTACTGTGAGGGTGGCAAGGCACTGGGACAGGTTGCCCAGGGAAGTTGTGGATGCCCCATCCCTGGAAGTGTTCAAGGCCAGGCTGGATGGGGCTTTGAGCAGCCTGGTCTAGTGGGAGGTGTCCCTGCCCATGGCAGGGGGGTTGGAACTAGATGATCTTTAAGGTCCCTTCTAACCCGAACCATTCTATGATTCTGTGATTCTATAATAGCTTGCTATGAATACCATCCAGGCAGAGAATATAATGGGTGCCATCGTAAAATATCTAGGAAGCTAAGGTCTTAATTTACTTTCATAAGTAAGCACAGCAAAAATTAAATCTAGTGATGTATTGTCTTATGCACAATAACATAAACAAATTATAGAATAAACTTTTTTTCCAGCATGATTCCCTTAGAACTTTACTTTTATATCCATTTTTTTCATATACTCCTTGCCCAAGAAATGCTGCAGTTTTAGGTGGTTGTTGCAGATGCTGGTGTGTGAGTTTCAATTGCTTTGATATGGTTCAAGTCCTGCTGTAGTCCCAGGAGGAAAAAGAGGGTGAAACCTAACTACATACCTACCCCTGAGGCCTTTTTTTTGCCTCATCTTAGAACAACAGAAAAATTGGTGCACTTGGAGCTTAGCTGTCAAGATCTTACATTCTGACAAGGCAGAGAGTTCTCGAAAGAGTTAGTTAAATGTTTTATTCTCTATCAAACTCACTTTTTAATTATGTCATCCATTAAATGATGATGAATCTGCTGTTATCCTACAAAGTCAAGGGAGGTTTTAATACATAAATACAGAATCGATCATTGCTTTTTTTTTTTTTTTCAACTGCACCATGACATTTTGCAATTTGCAAATTTTCAGTAACAAGGATTCAGCCCTAATCTTTGTTAAAAAGTGTAATCACGTGACATCTACTGGCATCATTGCAGCTAGCAGTGAAAGAGAATATTAAATATTCAAAATCAGTTCTAATATCACTATATTATCACTCTAATGTAAATCTACCTTTACCAGTCCTTTCCTTTGAGGCTTGGCCACTGCTTAGGATGTGTTTCAATTCAAAAGTGAAGAAATTTTGAAGAAATGCTCCAGATGCTTCTGAATTATTTGTTTACTGTAAGGGTAACTATTATTAAGTCTTGACACATTCACCCTAAAATCTTTTAAAAGACTGCTTTCAAAAATCAAATGGAGGCCTAGATTACCCCTGGGGAAGTAACAGCACAAGGTGTCCTGAAGATGTTGCTCACAGTTCGGCATTAGGAATATGATTCAACACATATATTCTTTGGGATGAGAGGATGGACCACTTTCTAAAAGGCCTCCATCCACCCTTAACTGTATGCTTAGCTGAGCTAATCTATCAAATTAAGAAAAATGTTCATGTGTATAAAGTTCATATATTTATATATTTTAGTCAGTTGTAATCAATGATGACGGTAGGCAAATGTACATCTAACAGCCATAGTAAAAGACTCCAGAAGAGCTGCCTTCTTGCCACTCAGCTGGCAGCTATAATGGCTTTTAAGAAATACCTCATGGCATTAGTTTGTTCATCACCCAGCTCCTGACATCTCTAATGACACTAGAAAAATTTAAAAATTAGTATGTCTCTAACCACTGTTGTTGTGGTTAGAAAACTCTTAGAGCATATCTGAGCGAGTTAGAAGCACAAATCCAAAGGGCAAAGCAGAGGAACTCACTCTCCTCTCCTCTTCCTCTAGTCCTAAATTAGGATTTTCAAGACAATCTCATAATTCCTGTGTCTTGATTTATGATTCTTGAAGGCTTATGGTAAAATCCTGCCTTTCCTCTAATAAATAAATTTAGCATTCAATTCTGAAGTCTGATTGTTCTGCTTAGTGTCTCCACGGAAATGTGCAGTAATACCACCTTTTGTCTGTTTTCTTGGTCTTAAAAATAAGGGAATTAAAAGAATAAGAACAGTACACAAAGATAAATAAAGTAAATTAAATAAAATCTGGAAGCAGGAAAAGTAAAACTTATAAAAAAGATAAATAAAATAAAGTAAGGAAAGAGGAGATGCAAAACTCCAGATTCTATTTGCAATAATAAAGATACTCATTTGGTCCAATTACATGTAACAAGTCAATCAAAGTCATTTAAAGTCAGAAAATAGCCAGTTTTAATTCCTTCTGTCTTTCATATTTTTGCACTGATCTCTGAAATCTCACTCCTAGAAGAAACTATCCGTATTTTTAAATTATCTTTTCCTTCTACAATAAAATTAACATAAATTTTAAGACCAATTTTCCTAAATAGTACATTTAGAAATCCGTGCATATTTGGCTTTTCAGAAATACTGACTATACCCATTTCTTAATCAGAGTGTCTGACAAAAAGCTATAAGGTGAGGCCAATTGGATAGATTAGTCAACCAATGTTTATATCAACATCCATATGAGTTTTATACATTTTATTAACCATGCTCATGACTCAAGATAATCAAGTATATGGCGTTATCTGTAGAAAAGGAGCTAATATTCATACATTATTTTAAATAATTTTTCATCATTATGATATATACTTATCAGGCTTTTTCAATTTGATTACACTATTATAAAGATAATTAATTTATAGGATTCTAATTATCCAAATATTTTGAATGTGTAGAATATGTTTGTGGAATAACTAGGATTTTATAAAGGAGTTAATAGAAAGGGAATCAAAGGACAGATAAACCCTATTTCAGATAATCAGATAGTGACAGATGATTGCTGGCAAATTGGCAAAATAATGTCATAGCATAAATGCATGTATTATTACAGAAACAGAATTCAGGGTTAACTCAAACAGAGCTCTAACTCTCACTCAGGTCCTAACACTTGGCTGTAGGTCATATTTTAGATTTAGCTTGCTCTCTCTTATTTATTTGATAGTCACTTCCACGTTTGGAAATTGCTAGATCATTGTTGTTGGAGGGCTTTAGAGCATGAACACAGACTTACTTTCCAGTTTACCCAGTTTAGCAGTTAATGGTAAGCCTCAGAGGTTGAGAAAAATATATCCAATAATAAGAGTAAGTTCTGTGTCTTTTCTGTTTTCCTTTATTTCTCTAAAGTGGTCAGTATAATATGTTATGGAAGTAAATTTTAGCTCTGATCAACAGTAATGGAGGTCAGGCTTTGGCAGTTATATAAATCCAATGAGGTTAACTAGCCCATAAAAAATAAGTGCTGAAGTGTTCATTTCTCTGTGGGTTATACTGCTGGGTGACTTGCTTTTCCTGTTATAACCATTTTATTACAAGTTTCTACAGTAAAGAAAATGCTAAGTGATTTCTGGAGAAGACATGGACAATAAAAGTCACTGTACCTTTTATATGATATATATTATTTGTGTATACCAGAATGACCTAAATAGAGTTCTAAATATTTTTTTTTCCCTACAATGGAAAAGTAAAAAATAGACTAGATGGAATGCTACTAAATTTAGTAAGAGAGCCTTAAAATTACAGGTGAAATACTTTTTTTTTTTTTTTCCTGGTCGTATATTTGATTTTGTGATTATAATAGCTTTTTTAAATGTGCTTTTTCCAAAGCCAGGAGAATAAAATAGGAGCCTAGGAATGAACACATTATCAACATGACTTCCTTTTTCCACCAACCAATGGTGGCACATTAGAATTTGATCTTTCATTATTTCATTGTTTAAAATATACAATATCTTCTCATAACCTTATATTAAACTTACTTTCCGCAGTTATTTCTTTCAGAATTATGCTGGGAGCTTTTTGCTATTTCATGTGAAAGAAAAGTTTGTATGTAGGCTAAACTTGTGGCAACAGAACCTTTCCCTTGAGAGAGGCATTTAAATCTTCCTTATATCCCTTATTTAACAGGCAAATCTCTTCAGCTTCCAGAACACACAATATTTACAAGCGAGAAGTTACACACTTGAGTTAACATATCTTTAGATGACTGTTTTTCTGGAAAAAGAGGTGAAAATGAAACAGCATTTAAATTGATTTTGTATTGTTCACTTTCAAAAGGAATAATTTTAATACTGAATTAAATTTTCATTTTCTATAGGATCAGGTATACAGTGACCAGAGCCTTTAGGAAATACATAATTCTAAGTTTATATATGTAGCCCTGTCAGTCAGCAGAATTGTTCATATGATAAAGATTTAAGAATATGGTTAAGAGTTTTACTCTTAAGGCATGGAAGCCATTAAACTGGTAAAATCTGGCACAGCTTTCCTGAAATCACTGGACTAACTAGCAAAGCATTGTGCCCTTTTGAATTCAGTCTTCTATGTCTTTCATAAACAACTTGAATAATCAGACCTTAGGCTTTTGAAGTTAAATAAAAACTTTCAAGAGGAAGTGGTGACACTGGCTATATGCTGCACAGTTTACTGCATTTAAAGAGGGGGTCTATGGCTTCAGTTTTTGCATCAATCTCTGTCGCTGACCTTTCACCGGGCAGCTGAGCTCTCTCAACCTTTTTTGTCTTTTAACTCTTCAGTCTATTTAGGCTTTAAAGCCTTCTAGGCAAGCATCTAGCTTTTATAGAGTGTGCAAGTAGACCCTCCCATGATGGATCCGCATTGAGTGGTTGTGACCTCCAGCTGGTATCGTTGTACAGGTAACAAACAACAGCGTNACAACAGCTGTAACATCCCAGGCTGGAGTTCTTCCACAAAGGTCACATGTCTCCTGAGAAGTTCCTTATAGCTTTGCATAAAACCAGAGGAAACTTTGTAAAGGCAGATAATGATTTTTTCACAGAATAGTAGGAATGTCTCAACAGAGAGAGTATTAAACAAGAATACTAAGCATATATTTATGAAATGGGAGATATCCTCAGATAAAAGTCATTATGATAAATGATCGTTGTTCATCTGAAACTATTTCTCTGCAGACAATGCATTTTATTTTTAAGCACAGAAATCAATGGGAACTGCTGCTTAAAAATTGATGGTGCAATATGGCCCATGTTATCAATGGTTTACATTTATTCACTCTATTGTCTGAGATTTTCAGTTGATTGTCTTTTGGATTAGCTGTCGAGCGTCTTGAATTGCAGCCCAAACTTGATCTTCTGTGGGATAATGGTTTATAAGTTTCATTTCAGGCAAGCTTCTACTCAGAGTATCAGCTACAGAATCTGACTTAGCACAGTTCTTCTGGTGGAAATTAATTATTCTCTGATCACATACCCTGTTACTCACTTGAATACCAGAATTTCTCAACTGGAATTTTTTAATTGAATATGGTAGCTCTGGAGCTCTTTATTTAGCAGTAGATGACACTTTCTATGCTGTTTCATAAGCAGAGACTTTCCAAGTAGTCTGCTTTAATGCTCTGAGGGGGTTGCTGTCTACCAGAGAACACTAATACTTGCATATGTTCCCCTAAGACAGGAGGATGGGGAGGACTGATACAGAAAGAGTTATTACTCTCCATATTTCAGCCTTCTCAATGCACAGCAAGACAAACACAAATCAGTAAGGTTCTGGTTCACCATACATCAGCACACGGAAGGTAACAGGTAAGGTTACATATGCAGAAAACAGCAGAGAAATATTGTAAAGAAAATCAGTCGCCTGAAACACCTGAAATATTGTTTTGAATGCAAGCTAATCGCCTATCAACTGTTCTTTGTATGTTAGCTTAAACCTTTTCATGAAGCTACTGCAATGGATATGAAAGTGGACTATATGGACCATAGGTCTGATTCAGGGCGGCTGTTCTTCTGGTGAAGGTCTGGGAAAGGTTTTGGGTTGGTTGTGGGGGTTTTTTTGTTGTTATTTCTAGCAATGGCTGGTGCAACATCATACCTTTTTTCTGAAGATTTTCCTGATAAAGAGAAGTTAACTAGAGTATAAACGGTGAAGATTTCCACAGCTCTTTGTGTGTGATCATGTATAAGTTACATAGGTTTAAGTTAACCTGATCATAACTCCTCACCCTAGTAAAAAATAAACTTGACCATCATAAAGAAAGCAAGAGTAGAGTATCAAAAGTATAAAATGTGTAATGTAGACTTTAGACTCCCTAAAATACAATAGTACAATATACAAGACACATTTGGCTTATGCAAAATATAATTCAGCAGCTAAACTGATTTAATAAGAAACTAGATTTTCTTTGAAATTATTGCAGGAAGCAATAATTTAGTGTGTTTTAAATTGTAACTCATTATTATATTAGTATAATTGAGTTTAGGACTATTCTGAATAAATAATTCGTTTCTGTCCTCCTGTACCTTTATTCTGATAGACAAATATCTTGATTATTAGAAGCAATAATTACACAATAAGATTTCATTAACTGGTCAATAAGAACAAGGACATTTTTTTAAGAAATAAAATTAAAGAACAAGTATATTTTCTCCCTTTTCTAAGAATTGCTTGTCCTAGTTTTCAGCTTACTGTAAGTCTCTCATACTCACAAAGAAAAAAAACCAACTCTTTATTGCTCTGCTAAGTCTGATTTGTAAAAGGCGGGGTGAAGAGTTCAGACAAGCATCTAAGCACACCCCAAACAAAATCGCTCTGATTCCTGTACTGTACATGAACAAACAAGTGATGCATCCCATCGGACCCTCGACAGATCTGTCATTGTTTACCATTAGCTCTGTCATATTCGCATGCCTTGTCATTCCGTGCAGCGGGGCAGGGGTTGGCCCGCTGCCGAACTGCCGATTTGCAGAACTGACTTAATATCTCCTTTTCTCTGTAGATGCTGCAGGCAGCATAATTCCTGATGAAAGTGTGCTCCCTAGTGTTACAGCGCTACAAAGGCCAGTGAGCTCCAGTTAGGAAGGCAGAGAAAGGAAAAAAGATCTCCGAGTATTACTTTAGCAGACCCTTCTGTTTCTGGGAGGCTTATTCTGTTCAGGATATCTGTGTTATTACTCTTGAAATACCATACACGTTTAGTTTGCAAAATAAAAACCAGGTTCAGGCAATTTCCTCTTTTCTTTCAAAAAAGGGAAGAATCATTTCATTTGTTATGACTCAGCAATAACTTTTCAATCTGACATAAAAAAGACTCTGCTTAAAACAAGCTCAATGGCATAGGTATTTGAATATATCAGTGGCCTGATTTTTTTACTGCTTTTTCAATGCCAATAGTGGCCTCCAATTTCCATTGACATTTGGCTTACCAGCGTTCTTAAAATAAGGCTCACAGGCCTCAGGTGTGCCGGTGGCTCAGCTGTGCCTATAATCTATTGCACCTGCTGTGCATTACAGGATGCAAAGGTAAAAACCAATGTTTTTAACTCCAAAGTTTCACCGACCCTGCAGGACACAGTTACCCATATTTAGCCCTTGTATCTATGGTGATGATAGGTTAACCCACACAACTTTCAGCATTCAACCTTAAGCAAGTTTGAAGACCAATCTTTTAATTGGTCGAGGCTAATGCTGTGTATAGTAGGGAGAGAGAAATACCTCCAGGTAGTGGTCCATTTCACCTATGTTGCAGACCTGATTTAGCCTGTAATATATTACCCTATCACCAGATAAAAATAGATGTTGAATTTTCACGTGACTAAAGTCAAATAAGGTGAAATCCACTGTAGGTGCTAAGTCATAAAATTTTCATGTGGTAAAATGTGAATATATGTAAGATTTTATATTTGTTCATTTTTCACAGATTACATTGCTGCACAGAGCGCCCCACAACTGGGGAATAAAACACACGGTATTTAGTGATGTGAATGTACATAATACCAGTGCTATGCACAGCAGTGAAGTCACCCCAGAGGCACAACCCGCAGATCAGAATCCAGGTCACTGGAAAGCCATGGAACTGATCTCACATCCCTGCTGCACCTCTAATAGAAACTGCTTATTCTGGTGACATCACAATCTTTTTGTCCAGTGACAGTGTTACAATGAGAAAATTATAATCCGATGTCGTAAATAGCAGAAAATCTTATTAGGAAGAGGAACTTTACAGAATTTTCTCAGAATACTATTTTTAAAGAGCAAAACATATTGAATAAAACCTGTGACTGCATTTAATTAAGAGTTTAGCAAGCACAAATTGTGTATTTGTGAATCTCATCCACAAGGTACCAATAAACGGGCGATAAATATTTCATATATAATTAATATCTGATAGAGTTTTAGGCATCTTCTTCACAGGCACAATCACTTTCTTAATCATCCAAGGGAAATTATTTGTCTTCACAAGAATGGCAGCAAGAAGGAAGCCTATATTTTCCAAATGCAGTTATATGTATATGTATACTGATACTTATACTCATTGAGAATAATGCAAATAGTCCAGTTGAGTATAGCAGCAATACTCAGAGTGTAAAATAATGGTATTTTCTGGAATACTTTTCACAAGTTCTGGACCAACACTGGAAAAACTGAAAATGAAATAAGGGATTTTCTGCATTTTTCTTATTAAAAACTACCCTGCATTTGCTGACATACCCAAGCAAACATTTTAATAGATCACTGACTACTACATGGGCTAGGGACCTAAGTATAGCTTAACATCTATCAAAAATTAAATTAGCATAATAATTATGTATGTGATGGAGTGTAGAGTAGCTGATATCTTAGGTTCCCTTCCAATCACAGATTTCTCTGAAGTCATTAAATTTGCACATATTTATTTTTTTTTTATTTTATTTTTTTCTTCTTCTTTTCTGACATCACAATCAGTTGTTAGGAAATAACTGCCATCAGCAAAGACCCACATTTTATTACATACAGGAAATATGAAATATACTACAAAGAAAAAAAATAACATAGACACACCTCTTCATGCAATCATGTAGGAATTAAAGTTTGAAATTTCATGAATGTAAACAAAAAATTATTTACAGGCTGTAAAGACTTGATGAATCCCTGTAATATACCGATCCTGGTTAGTACCTTGAACTCTCTCTGTTTTCATTTTAGACTCCAAACTTAATTTTAAATGTGTCACCTCTTTGCCCCCTGTTATGTTTTGCCTCCACTTGTACCTAAACACCACAGGGGGTAACAGCAGAAGGGCCTGCAACCAACACCATGTTTTCTATAACATAAAGTATTAAAAATCCTACACTGCTGTCACATCTCAAAGACTCCATATGGAAGAGGAAGGAAAAAGGACATGAAAAAACCTTCTGGTGTCTTACTATTTCATCAGAGTTTCTATATTTCTCATGCTAGCTAATATATGGTGGACTTTGGTATTAAACTTTTGTGAAGATGAATTGGCTGTCCCTTTTGGGTTCCTTTAGAGGAAACTCTCATGCAATAAATAGGAAACTACCTAGTGGGAAGTGCTTTTCAAAGCCTGGGACACGTTTTTTATTTGGAATAGGAACACAATTCGACCCATCCTCCTCATACCCGAATGCAATCAGGGGAGAGTTTCAACCACCGCTGTATTATTCTGTTTACTAAAAACAGCAGGGTATTTTATTTTCATTAGACTTACTGCCTTACTCAAATACTTCCTACAATGTTAGATACAATAGTACTCTGCTTATATGGAGCACAGTCATTATCATTTTTAATTAATCCATTTTGACCTTTTAATTTGCAATTTATGAAGAGCAAACAGGGTCTGACGGCGTGGGACCAATCTGACATTTATTCAACGGATAATTTAGGTCTTTTAAGATGTCTGCAAGAAAGAAAATACAAACAACTGGTGACATGAGTTCATTCATAACACCGATAATTCTTTAAAGTTTAGGATTGCAGATGTAACTTGGTTTGGTTTGTTTATTGACTGTTTTACATATTCTACAAGGCACGAATTATATTTTAGTGAGCTGCTATAGTCTACAGCTCTGCTGCACTCTGAGTGACTTGCTCTTATCCCTCTTTTTTTCCTACTTCATCTGTGAGGTTCATCTGGTGCAATCTCATTGCCCAAAAAGTACCAAATCCTGCTTGATTTTAAAATATATAGCTTATAAAAGGCTTGTAGTGACCCTTGAATTTTACTTCCTGGTAATGAAATACTGAAATACTTTCTTCTAGCAATTGGCTTCATCACACAGCTTACAAATCACTTTATTTCCTACCCATACATCAAACCCCTGATCTTCTAACAAGTTCTCTAAGGGTACAGGGTTCAGCCCAAATGGAACTCAGATCACAGTTTAGGTCCTACGGTGGGCCTCTACTTTTCTTCCCACTTAGGATTTGAAATAGTACAAACAGCAAGTAAAAAGAATCCCTGTAATTCCATACATTTTAAAGGTAAAAACCTGAAAAGATCACCTAAAATTAAAAAAAAAAAAAAAGTAACATTACACACGGGAATTAATTTGATGAATGTGGTGAATAGTATATATTTGGGAGAAAAATTACCTTAGATCCATGATTTCAGTGGGAAATATATTGTACAAGGTATGTAAAAATCAGCTGACACTCACTATGAATAGGCTGTTCTAATTCAAGGTATACTTGCTTTTCGTGATAAATGGCATGATGATTCTATTATAGATAATTATAGTAATTTTGAAATGTTTTATATATATATTAAGTTTATTATATTAATGCTGTGGATTATTGCTTTTGATGCAGTTTTTTTATATAATTCCCAAACAATTTATGCTACGAATTAAGGAACAGAATTTTATTTACTCATTATTCCACAGCAAGCTTCCCGTAACTTTGAGTATTCTTTTCTTTTCCACCAGTTAATCTCTTTTGCTTCCCCACCCTTCAGCTAATAGGTAGGTAACCTTGGACACACAGCCCTTTTAAAAGCAAAAATCAAGCTCTTATACCAAAATACACATGTGAAAATCATCTTCAAGGCAAAATGACAAGAATGTATGAAACTTCCTGGAGAATGGGAAAGACTATCTGAAGTGGTATTGCTCTATAGTGGAGAAAGTGGAACAAGAAGACAATTCTACCCTTTCATTTTTTGTCACTTTTACTTTATAGACGTGAGCGTAATTTTCAGAATGGGGTCCTATATATAAAGCTCTTTCCAGAGGTTCCCTAAAAGGTCTTAAGAAAAATTTTATTCAGCTTTACTGGCAGGAAAAGTCCCTATTTCAAACGATCTCTGGTAACAGTTTAGAAAAATCTGAAGATACAACATCTTTTGACTGGCAAAGAAACACAAATTAATCTTTCTAACTGAATTGGAAACTTTGATTTTTAGTTTCTGAAAAATCCAAAGTACTTGTGATGAGTGTAAGTTTGGGCCTTTTCAGTCCTGAAGATTTTTTTTTCTTGTTATTGAAATGGGTGTAATTCACTTCAAAAAGATATTCCTTGGTCTACCGGCAGCCAACATAAAGCAACAGAGACCAGTAAAGGTCCCAAACTACTTCAAGGCTCAACAATATTCCTTATTCACAGCCTGAATCTGAATTAACTTCTGCATCACTTTCACTCACAACCAATAGAGAAGAAAGGTAGTTGGCTATAAGGAGAATTGCTATATCATTGTGTTCTTACTGGCCCCCTCTGATGTCCTGTCAGTGACTCTGAAGTTTGCAGCTGTTTCTAAATTCTCAAATTTTGACCCTTTCCCAAGGCTTTAACAACATTTGTTATGGCAGAAAACTTGCACCTAAATTGATGTTTCTCCTAGAGATCTAAGGGCATCTGCCTTTCCCACACCTTTTGTTTCCACATGTTGGAGTGATAGTGCAAATATGGTCTATAACCACATATAATACCAGGTGGTGCACACATTTACATCTGTGTTCTTCCTTCTATTAGGCAGGAGCAGGATTTTGAACACAACAAGGTTTGGTTTCCTGCAGTGAATGAGGATTTATGGCTATTTTCATTATATGGAACATATTGTAACTCCTCCTCCTCATTCTCTCTCATGTCTTTTTGCTCCATCGTCCTCACATGCTTGGCCTTTACCAGCTGAAATGTCATATAATGAATCAGACGAAACAGTGCTGTCATCAGAATCAGCATCAGCAGTTCTGTTTGACCTCTGATTTTATAATGGTTCAGTCTCTCTTAGGAATTTAAGGTCAGATCAAACTTTAATATTTCTGACATTGGGAATTGTAAGCATACGTTTAGGACACAGACAATAAGAAGGAAATAACTGCGACATAGTGAAAAGTTTCCCAAAGAAAACATTTCTCTCTTCTGCACTTGCAACCATTAAAAAAAAATGCAAACAAACCAAATGAACCAACCAAACAAACCTTTCTCTAGCCAGTAACTATTAAGTAAAAAGGTTTTTGTGAAGAAATACTTTGTAGGGAAAATGGAGGAGAAAAAAAAAATAAAAAAAGGAAGGAGTTTCGAAAAAGGATTAGAGGAGCTAAAGAGGGGTGAAGAGTAGCAAGGAAAAGGAAAAATTAAGCTTGACCAACAGGAAAATCTTCCTGACCATGAAATTTACAAAGAACATGAAAATGACATAAGTGAAATAATGAAAACATTTCATTACGTGTAATATTTGCATTTTTCCTGGGACAAAAAGGTAACTATTACAATAAAAAATAATGCAGGACTTAACAGCCTATAAATCACCTCTACATCTTAATATCTAGGGGTCTTTTGCTATTATAAATGCTCCTCAGAATTTTCTAGTGAACATCAAATGACCACTCACATAATTTTAGCAATCAGTAACCCATAAGATTTACCCTGTGAATCACAAAAAGGACTGTCAAATCAAACACGAATTAGAGGTACTGTGCACTGGCAGAATATACTATTTAAATGGAAGACCAAGCTGTTACTTATCAAAATCAGACCTCCATGGCAGAACATTGTGTGGAAGAAAAGTTTTCAGAGAATATTGTTCACTCAAGAGGGCAGTGAGAGCCCTTTATCTACACCCCTAATCATGAGAGGCCCTGGCAATGGTCTTGCTGTACAATCCCAACCTTGTCTTCCATGGGGCTACATCTGCAGGCTGAGTTTTATCTGCCCAAAACAAGAACAGAAATAAAGTTGGGAACCAGATGGCAGTGTGTTGGACTTCAGATGGAAGCAGAAAACTGACATACATCTAACTCTCAAGCCTTTCTGAAGACAGGGTAGGACATGTATGAATCCATGGTTCTGAGTTCACCAGCCATTCCACCCATCGTGGAGATGAAATCAGAAAATGTCACAGTTCAGAGTCTGCAATCTTGGGTTTTAAAGTTGTTCTGTACAGAGGAAAAAAATGTACTCATTGTTCAGAAATAGAATATATATGAACATACAGGAGCCAATTTACAGAATACAAGAAGGTTTGCCAAAAAGGGTTCAAAACTGTTCAAGTGAAACCCAGATCCTTTGATATTTCTATGCAAAAAGTGAGGCTTGGATTCCCTTGTTTGAGGTTTTGCAGTAGCAGTTCACTCAGCTCAGGTTTCATTGTAACCTCCTGGTTTCACTTATAACAACTATTAAACATTTTCTTTTGGTAAGGAACTTTTCTTATTTGGTTTCTGCCCAGATAGGAATGACTTTGGAAAGTCTGAGCAAAGTCCAGACATATGTTTGAATTAGATTAAAAGGATGGGGGGAGGGGGGCACTAGTCTTTTTCATTACCAAAGTTATTTTAAAGTGACAGTCTTTAAATCAGAAAATGCTTCTGTATTTTTACTGAATAATATTTGCCTGGGTAATGAAGAATTTAAGGGATTTAAAACAAAAACACAACACAAAAAAAAAAAACCAAAAATAAAAACCAACAAAAACATAAAAAACAAACAAACAAACAAAATCTAACAAAAAACCCATACAAAAACTAGAAAAACTAGGCTGAACTAGTACAGTATCACAATACAGACAGACAGAAACACACACCAGTTATATATACCAACGAACAATTCTACAATTCTTCCAATGTTCAAGGTACCTCTGAAGCCCACAATGGGCTAAGATAAACTCTCTAGACTGTGACAGGAGAAGTTTTCCTCAGTATTTTTCTCCCTGAAGTAGAAACAATTTTATGCCTATCCAAAGGACATAGGCTAAAATTAAAAATTGCAGGTACCAAGATATGCTAAAACATATAACTCTGTTGTTCTGGAAAATTTGGAATAATTTCATGGGAAAAACAATACAACCCATCTTAAATCCAAGCCACATAAACTCATTATTACTCATTTCTACTAGAAATCTCACTCCCTTCCAAAAAAAACCCAACCCCAATAACAAAAAACACACCAAAACTGTATAACAACGTAATCAGGAGTGAGGAGAAGTGTAGAGGTAATTAAAAGCTCTTCTCTCTGAACAATATAAACAACTATGCAATGGGCAATGCAACTGAAAACAGCTTTTTGAAATTAATTTGACATGCAAATTCCAGCTTCTGTGGTTTTTGCTTCTACCTTTATTGGGAGACACTGTGAATTTTCATGAGTTTGCATCTAAGGAATCTTCTTAATGAAGGATTAAAATTAGTTTAGCCCAAGTACAGTTGAATTTGTCTTCACTAGAAAACAACTAACTATTGCTTTTAAGGGTTGACCCATTAATATAATTTACATACCACCATTACATATGGTGTTGAAGAACCATGCAGATAGTTTTTCTTATCTTTTAGCCACAAGGTAAATCAAATGTATTTACAGAGTCATTTCAAAGAAGCATCTGCATGTTTTTTATGTTTCGATGGGTATTAAAATGCTAGCTTCCAACAGTTCACCTTAACCTGAGCCTGAAACCTGTTTTCTCAACGAAAGCCCTAGTGCTCCCAAAGAGCAGATGAAAAGGTAGGGAGGATGTCACTTCCACAAACACGTCTTAAGTTTTGGGCATAGGAACTCTGAGGTTTAGAGGCAGAAGTGAATGGCTCCAAATCTGAAGCACTGCCGAGGAAGCAGAAGCATGTCAGCACACCTTTGCCAAAGCACAGTTGTGCCATATGCTACAGAAGCCTGTCCCTCTACTCAGCTGTACTAAATAATGTTCTACAAGGCAGAGCAAGAAAAATTAAAAAGGAACGTTTTATTGAAGAATTTGAGGGAAGCATTTTAGGTGGCAGAGAAGAGAGCAGTAAGAAGGGCAATTCATTCAGAAGATATTACAGAAAAGCTAGACGGAGTACATTTTCAGTGTAAAAGGCATCATTTCCACTTTTTCCCTTAAACTGAGTTTTGCCAATTTATGTACACTGGCCCTTCAAAGTTACACGCAATAGATCAAAATGCACAATGGTGAACAAAATATAGCCTATAGACTATGACTATATAAAAAAGAGAAGCCTGTAAGTAAGCAGACAAAATCACTTTTGAAAACCTCTAAAGGGTCTTTAGAGAGATCCAGATATCATGTGGCTATTATCATAATCTCAGCTAGTTATACAGGATATTCATTTGCATCTGCAACTGATCTAGACTGGTGCATTTATTTAAGGCATTATTCATTCTTGCAGTTCAGGGGAGAAACCAACTCTTCTGCTCTTTTAGATCACGAAGGTCAGTATAAAAAAAAAAAATGCATGCAATATAAGACTAGAATAATTACGAAGTGTGAACGGAAGAAAAGGATTAACTTTTTGAAATATCATATAATCTTAAATCAAAGATAGAAATAAATGCAATATGGAGTTCCATTAACTATTTCTTTGCTTTGTGGAATTAGTTCTTCAGCACATAGACCTGCTTGTGCGCACACACACACATTTCTAATTGATGCAAGAGGGCACTTAAAGCAGTTCACCACTGAGCAGCTCATGGCCATGCTCAGGTAACTTCAATCATTTTGTCCAGTGATTAACAACTTTGGTATTTTTAAA
This sequence comes from Dromas ardeola, assembly GCA_013398915.1. Classification (NCBI taxonomy): domain Eukaryota; kingdom Metazoa; phylum Chordata; class Aves; order Charadriiformes; family Dromadidae; genus Dromas; species Dromas ardeola. Next base: position 1,712 of record VYZM01000937.1, on the reverse strand, counting down.
CCCTTTCTCTAACATGAAAACCTGCAAAAGTCTAACAGCTAATAGTCTTGTAAAGTAAATTGAACCTTTTCGGCTTCTAGAAGGAAAAAGTGGTCGTGAATGTGAAGACCATTAAAGACCTGTCTTACTGCATGCCTGCTGACAGGAATGGGTTTCACTTATCTGTGTTTAACCCTCAAAATAAAAAAATATATATATATATATAATCCCAAGGTGGAAAAGGATAAGAAATAATTCTAGGCAGAGAAAAAAATGGTTTTGCTCACCAAATTAAAATATAATTAATTTATTTAATTAGCATACAATATTTCTGATCACTAAATCTATCAGGAGAAGTAGAAAAAGTATTCTCCTCCATAAATCTGTTGTCTCCATATAGAACTGTGGAAGCAGAGAATGGAGCCGTTTACTGAGCTTTCATTTTGCTAACAGTTTTTCACTACATTGTTTGAAGTCACTCTTCTTTTAACACCATCATTTGCAATTTAAAACAGCACAGTTTATCAAGGAATGGTTCTAATAAGATCAAATATTTTCTGCTGGTTTTGAGTAGGATTTATTACATAAAATTAACATGATCCAAAACCAGTATCTAGACGACTGTTTGTAAGTTGCTTAATTTTCCTGTTTATATCTGAAGGGCACTTGAGTTTCTGTTCTCTTAGGCAATAGCAGTCATTTTCTGCAAGTGGATAAGGTACTGTCTGTCAACCACATTTGAAAGCACTAGTAATATAATTGGGGTTTAGTTTCTAATTTGAAGTCAGAGAGTGAAAAAAAAAAATAGAAGAAACAAATGCATTGTCTTCAGTTAAAAACGCATGTTGTCCTGTTTTAAGTCTGCAATTCCTTGCTGAAATAATTTTGAAATAATTCACACCTTTTTTTTTCCTTTATGTTTTCAAATTTGTTGTGGGAAATTTGTTTTTTCCTCCTTCACGCCCAATAAAAGGAGTTCTACCACCAGTTTCTCTCCCAAAAATCAGCTTAATTGCTCTTTTGTGGCACATTCAGCACATCATCCCTGAGTAGCAATTAAAAAGAAATAATTTCAGTCTGCAAGTCCGGCTGTCTTCCCAGGAAATCAGGAAGCGTGCTTGTGGTGCAGCAAGCCTTTTCTTTGCTTGGGCCCAAACCAAAAGTGAGCATACTGCCAACTTAGCTGTTCAGAGACAGTTGGCAATAACCTTGCAAGTAGTGTATGTTGAAAATGAAGACAAATAAAATGTTAAAATATATGCACCTGAATTTCAATATTTAGGGAAAAGTTTCAGTTCCCGACAATGATTATGAGCCTTAAGGAAAGCGTTAGAGCTTCCAGTATGCCTTTGAAAATCAACTATCAGCTAAAATACGCAGTATGTGTTGTCTAGGACTTAAAGTTAAAAGCTGGCTGGCCCTGTATTTTATTTTTCATCACTGTCCATGACTTACTGTAAGAACTGCGAAAGTCACCTGGCCAATCTGTTTCTATTCCCAAACAGGAAAACAGAGCTAATTTACTTACCTTTTTCCAGGACTTTTGTGAGAGTTAGATGTATTTAACCCCTGTGTGATACTAGCAGATATCATTATTTTAAGTCCTTTAGGGTAGATTCTGTCATCAGTTCTACTCACACAAATTCGACACCATCAGTGTGTTTTGTCTTTATATTCAAGTGGGTGCAGTTGAATTTGTAACATATATTTATTTAAAACACAATATTTTGTGT
>VYZM01000936.1:84442-121172 GCA_013398915.1 Dromas ardeola | reverse complement strand
CCCTTGCCAGGTTTAGTTCCAAATCCTGTTGGCAGCTTGTGTCAAGTGCCCAGGTCTCACTCCTCCTCATCCCTGCACCTGGCAAGGTTCGAAAACACCGAGACCTTGAATCCCACATAGCCCAGCTGGCTATAAAGTAAACATTTTCACAAATTCAGACACTAGAGTCTTCTAAAAGTGCAGTTTTCCCAAGCATTAGAAGAGAAATTAGTCCTGTGTCGCTCAAACCAGGACGCACAGCCAGCCTGGCTCCCTTGGTCATGCTTCCTGCCCACTCTCCTCTCCTTGTGACAGCCATTTCCTGCACTGAAAGCTTCCTCCCACCCGCTTCATTGCAGGCATCCCCTTCAAACCCTCTCTTTCGATATCCAGGCAGAGCGAGCTCCCTTCTTTTAATGAGGATGGAATTGCACCACAATAAAAATTTGTCAGCCTAAAGCTCTTCCTTTAAGTCTTCGTGTTTTGCCTAGGCAAGAAAAGGTGCCCAAAAACAGGGAGGAAAAGGCAGAAGGAGGAAGGAATCAAGAAGCTTCCTCTTCTCCTCTATGTTCCCCTTTCCACTTCTCTTTCCAGTGGTTTTATTGCATTTCCTATAGTTAAAAACAAAACAAAACAAACAAACAAAAAAACAAAAAAACCAAACCAAACAGGAAAACGCTTGTGAACACTCTCTCTGCTGGGAACACCTTGAAACCTGTTGAGGGTTAACAACGGCATGTATTTCTTCCTGGTTTTTAATTAATTAAAAAATAAAGATACTAAATCACAATTGAACTTGGTGCAAATTTCCTGAACAGCATCATCAGTGACTGAAAGACTATTCCCCCCCACCAAATTCCAGTTTGGCAGAGGCAGCCCAGGCTCCCCCCTGGCAGCTCCCTCTCATGTCCCTCAATGAGGTTACTCCCAGTGATGAAGGAGCAGGAGCGGCTCCTTCTCATTTACATTGCCAACTTAATTTTCTAATGCACCTCCCAGAATTACGCATTTAAAACAAATGAACTCAATGGTTCCCTAAGGAAGAAAACTCTTGTAGTAAGCACAGCTTATGTGAACTTCACCATGTACCTTCAAATCTTCCTTAGCAGCTGTTTATATTTTCGGTTGTGATACAACCTTCATAGCACTGATTATTTTCCCACTGAAGATCCCGTTTTCCTTCATACTGTTAATCTTTATCTGAAGATCACCTGGATTTATCAAGTCTCAGGTTCTGAGTATCAATCTCTTTGAATTTGCCAAATGCTGCCATTCCTTCCCTCTGACCAATAATTTGAAATCCACAGATTTCCAGTGGGAGAGACTTTTTATGACTAGGAATAATTGAGGCTTAAAAGAGGATTACGTACCATGTCAACCTCAGAAATACTGTCCAAGCTTTCAACTTGCACATCCACCCCAACAGGAATTGCAGGGCCTGTAGGAAAATGAAATTTAGATATGTAAATAACTGTTCTTTTATATCATTTGCATTTAATTAGCACTATAAGGTAGTGTGCAAAACATTTCTGAGCTTATGCTATACATTTCTATCCATGATTCTTCATGAGGGGGCTGATGGAAGAGGCAGTGAATAACCATGTAAGGCCCCTTTTGAAACACTGAATTTATCTTGCCCTTGGCATACGCTGCAATGTTGACACTGCTCAGCTAATCCAGAGCTTGGATGAAACACTTGCATGTGCTTCTAAAAGATGAGCCATCCTATCATAAATTTTAGGCCTTTATGAACAAGTGTGGCTGCAAGAAGAGGGCACTGAGAAGAAGAAACTGCAAGCAAAGAACTCTTCCTTGTGGGTTTCTCATTTCTTATCAACAAGACAAGTTACATGAAATTCTCAAGAGCTCATCACCATTTTCATTCATATGACTCATTGATGATGTTAATAGTTTTCCACAGTAGTTTTAAAATTAGCAACCAGAAAATTCACAAAGTAAATAAGCAGAAAACATCCCATAATAAAGCCATACTCCTCTATAACTAGAAACCCTATATCAAAATTTCACTGTAGACTGCTGCTCATTAGTGACCAGGACCTCCTCAGGTTACTCAAGTTCCACATAGCGTGTCCTCACACAGCTTTTTTTTTACCTTTTGCAGTGCACTGAGGAGGTAAGTGCCTACCGAGATGTGCCCACCAAGCACGACCCACCAAGGCAGGTCGGCAGGAACTGCTGAGGAACAGTCCAGGTGGATCCACTGTTACGTTGAGCTCTCAGTGTGTGGCAGTGGGTCTCACAGGGCTTGTGCCGATGTGCATATCTAGAGCGTATCTCCAGCCTGGGCACTGTCAGCGAGACAGACCATAGTGAAGGAAGTAGCAGCTCTGCCGACATGTCTGGGACTTGCCCAGCAGAAATTAATTTTCTGAGGACCATAGTGGCCTCCACGAAGGTTTGCAAAGATTTTTAGCACCTAGGTTTTGAACCTGATTAGCAGTTGGATGGTATTTAAGAAGCACCACAAGCCCTTGGTAGACCCAGACCCATATCTGCGCAGTGCCATGCACAGCAGGGCCTGCTGCATGCATGTATTTAGCTACAGTAGCATCTTCCTCAAGACCACATCCAAGCTCTGAATGCACCGTCAGCCTCAGAAGACAGCAGAACTGCTGTTTTGAGAATGCAGAGAACTTTTGCAAGCTGCCATCCATCCTGGTCCTGTACCTGCAGTGGCGCACACAGAATCACACGTTTTCAGGGCTTTTGAACACAGCCTTGCATTTTCCTCTGCTGGAGGAGAAAGAAGCACCAACCCGGCTTCAGCAGGGAAAGGGTAATCGCAAAGCCCATGAGACAAGCTGGCCCCGATACAGGTTTTGCTAGGGCTTTGGCAAGCCAGCCTCACCGAATTACAGCAGAGCGTGCTGACGGTGACACTGTCCCCCTTCCACCCGCCCTGTCCATCAGCGGCTGTGCTGGGTAGAGGCACCCTGAAGAGAACCCTGTGGAGCAGGACCAGGGTCCTCAGCACCACCAATTCCAATTTAAGTGACTGCTGCCCCCAGCAATGAAGCTGAAACGTGGCTAACCCACCACTTTTAGATGACTCCTAGTTGCTTACAGGCACCTACCTGTCACGTTCAGATGCAGAGCTGTGCACTTCATGCTTAAAAAAGAATGCCAGCAAACATTTGCTCACTCCTATTTGTGTCTTGGCGGTGTCTGTCCAACACAAAGGGTGTTTGCAGGAAGATTTACTTGGGGAGAAATTCCAATTAATCAGCACTGGCACGTTTCTCAGGAGCCCAGAGACTTTGGTAAGATTCTTCACTCCAACAACATGAACCCATCTTGCTCCCTATTATAAGGAGGCCAAGGAAATTCTCACCGTGTTGGTGTTCAGTTCCCCTTCTCCCAGGTATTCCCCAAAACTGGGAAAACCCACAAAGCCCGAGTCTGCACCTGCTGATGAGACGCAGACATGCTGCCACAACTGTGCCCAGCAGCAGGGCTGGGAAGTGCTGAAGATTTTCTCCTCTTGCACACAGGGCTTCACAACACAGGGGTGCTCGTTCAGCAGGTGAGAACAGCCCTCAGCCCCCTCCCCAAACTACGTGGGGAATGACTTTCAGCAAAGGGTGAAGTTGCATAGAGGAGTAGACTGAGCTTGTGATGGGACCTTCTACAAGACTGTTCAGCTCACAGAGCATTAACCCAGCCAAAACCAACAGCAGCAGCAGCAATTGGACTATTTTCCTCCAAATCAGTGATTTGAATTAGCCCAGGGAAAGACCTGTCAGGTGGCTGAGTTGGCCACCTGGGCCAGAGGAGACAGGCAGGGAGGAGGATGGCAGGTCAGACAGACCTCTGCTTTTGGTAGCACCAGCTCAGCTCCTCAGGTGCCAGTCCCTGCCTGCCAGGCCAGGAAACGTGCTCGGTCCCTACTGATCTGGCTACAGGATGCAACCGTTCATCAGACAGTAGATTGTAACTCATCAAAGAGAGGCAAATCCATGGCAAAATCACAAATATCTTTTCCTTGTCAGCCTTGCCATGCATCCTTTCTTTTGACTCGCCGCTTGCCCTGGGAGGAGACATCACTTATGTCCATGGCACAAGTGTCCTTCCCAAGGTACAATCCAGCATCCAGCAGACAATGGCTAGCACACGGCCCTTCTGTCACCCCAAAAATCCATCAGCTTCTGGTTTGATCATAGGAAATCGTGGCTTCATTAAGTGGAAATATTGTGGTAATGGCTTTGCAGTATTCTGCTCCCCTTCATCCTTGTCAGTTGAGTTGTGGAATATGACAAGATCTAACAAGCAAATTAGCTTATAGAGTGCTGTTTTTAAGGAGGTGGTTTGTTACTTATGGTTCTTTCAGTTGATCCAATAAGTGATGCGACATCTCACTACATACCCTGCCCGTCTTGCATACAGTATTTGAAAGCAGTCCTTTTCAATATGAAATCACTCTATGAGTTTACACCTTGGTTGCAGCCACACTTCCTCCTACTTTCTGTGATTATTTAGGACATTGAGTAAACAAAAGTTAAACAACACTGAGAGAAAAAATTTCTATATGACATTCCTCCAGCTCAGTAAAGTGCGCTTTGTTTTTTTTTTTTTAAACAAGGCGGTGAAAAGCACTGTATCTGTGGTGATAACAAGCATTTTGATGTGCAGAATAATCAACAGGGAAACAACACAGTGCCCTGTTGGTAGCCAATTAGCCTTTCTTTGCTCAGATACCTGGTGAAGTCATACATGGTGGTCAAGAAGAGCCCGAGCAATGATTGAAATACTTATCTATTCCCTTAATGTCTTTAAATACATAATAGTTCTTCAGTGTAGATATGTTTGTGATACTTAACTTGGGCCTCTGCTACAGCAAGGCTCAATGCTCGGAGTAAGTCACCTCAGAAAGGCTCTACGGTCCAACACAGCCTACGTCAGGGCAGGCACAAGGCTGGCCTCAGCACTGCCTATGGCCCTTGCCAGAGAAAGCATTTGTAATTAATATTATTCGTTGTCACACACAGCTGTTGACATTGCAGTGGTGCCCACAGTGCTTCCAAACAGCCACGTCATGGTAGGCACAGTGCGAACAGAGAAGACACAGTCCCTGCCAGGACGGCTTCTCAGTGCAAACAGGTCCTGCCAGAAGAGGAAGGCAGCAGTCGGCCGTGGTACTTCCCACTGCGTCTCCCTGGTCCCAGGGGCTGTGTGCCCAGCACGTGCCGGGAAGGCCCCCCTCAACTTCCAGACTGCAGGACACACTCTCTGTGTATCACTGCTTAATTTAGCCTTGATTCAGGAAATCAAAACCCACCCAAAGTCTATTTACTGCTGCAATTTCCACGCTTGTCTGAACACTAATCACAGATTAAAAAAAAACCAAAACAAAACAAAATCAAAACCAAACCACAAAAAATAAAACAAAAAACAGAAGATCACTCTCAAGTTGGTATTTGTCCCTCTTTCCTATTCCTTCCCTATCTGCTCTTGAAGATAAAATACTGTGTCCATATTCTTATTTTCATGTTCCGGCACGACACGCTCAGTTTGACTCCCAGATAACCAGCAGTTACTTCATTGCAAGGACACGGTCTAAAGCTTATTCTAGATCTGCTGTGAAGCTTTATTAAACCCCAAAGAAAGGATGTTCAGTGTGAAGCTGGATGGTCTGGAAAGCCCTTGAGAGAAGAGGCCTGAGGTAGGGTTAGGTGTCTTGCACATCAATGAAACTGCTTTTACTTTTTTCTTTTCTGCAATTAATCACAAATTTGAGGAATGATAAAACAGCGAGTATAACAGAGAGAGGGAGAATTCATTTGAGCCCTGGACTCAAACATGAAGTTCTTAATACAGACAGAATGAAGATGGGACTATAAAACTAACTTATCCGTGGAAACATTTACCCTGCCTTTCTTCGGCAAAAGCCTACTACAATCAGCAGGAGAAATCACTGCTCTTCCCTTCTCCCTGCTCCTCATTCAGCACCTGGGGCTGAGGCAATGAGAAAGTACAGGAACGGGGATGACACCGAGGCATGTTGAGACACCGAGACCCTTTGGAGGAGGCTTGGACAAGAGGTTGGGCTGAGCAGGGAAGGGTGGGTGAAGGGCCAGTGGGGCCAGCCCAAATGTTGCTGATCTCCAATTCCTGCTTCAGGCAATGACCATAACTGGTAATGATAATGATAATTGCATATTCACTTGGCCCATCACTCTTTGATACTTCTACTAAGATGCAGTTTGGCAGAGGCACTTGATGCGAGCAACACTGTAAATGCACGCAGTGTCTGAAGCAAAACACAGAAGTCCCATAAAGAAATGCCCTCTTTAAACCAAAGAAACAAACCCTGGGTTTCCTTAAAGGTCATCTTGGCTACAGCACATACGATTGAATTAAACGGCTGTTGATCAGTCACAGAAAGTTGTCAAGAGATGTTTGATCTCTCTAATCCTTGGAGTCAGTCGGGAACTGCTAGATTTTTAATCCTGTTCCTCTGGAAACTAAACTGTTCAACCACTGGGACTGCAGGTGCTTTGGCAAATTCCCCACCAAATGCCACTAGGGATGGGCAAACAGAAAACAATCTCTTTATTGAGAGGGAGCAGAGGATGAGGAAGGTGTGAATGGGAAGGGAAAAGAACAGCTGAGATGGTGTCTGACACACTGAGCAGGTAGCCAGGGGACAAGTAACTCAGATAACAGCATTGAATGTAAAAAAGCCCTCATCAACTAGCTTTTCCTTGTCATAAAGGATATTTTATCAATATTCATTTTTTCTTCAGAGAGAGGAAATACAGAAGGATCAGCTTGGAGAATTACAAGTGGGAAAAGGCCCGAATACTGAACACTGGAGAAATCTCAAAGCTCAGGCTCCTCTCTAGGATGTTCCCTGCTGGATGGGAAGTTACACAGATCCCTGTGAAAGCTGTGGATTTGGCTGAGAAAAGGAAGCAGTGCTGCTCTACTCAAAGACTGCAGGCCAGCAAAGCTTTTCAGCTCATACTTTAGGGTATCTAAAAAGTGTCAGCCAAATTCATGGAATTATTCAAATTAAACATGAGCTCAAGTATTTATAGATCAAGGTCTAGAGAGAAATTGTATAACCTTCAACTGAAGCATTTCTTCCAGAAACAGCAAACATGTCAACATCTATTATTTCCATCACTGTCCACAGCAATATCTAGCAGAACACAAATCCTAATTCAGCAGGACTGATAAAACCAGAAAGCAAAACCCGGACTCCTAAAAAGCTTCATAAAAGTCACAGACTTCCACTTAAAACACAGAAATTAACATATCAATAAACTATTCCCCTTGCATCTCAGACACAGCACAGTGGCAGCTTCCAAGCAAGCTCAAGACACTCGCACAGTCATTAGCAAATTTGACAATATAAAAATTGGAAATGGAAAATAGGAGTTTTTCATTTTGAGGGAGATATTTATATTCGCATGCTAAGAGAGGATTTAAGTGACCAGAAGCACAACCCGAGGCTGATGGGAGCACTTCTACTTTCTCTTTTGTATCGGCCAGTAGCCATTAGCTCCACAATTTCCCTTTAGTCCCCATACATTAGTCCCACAATGTACGGGATTTACAAGTGATATGATAGAGCACCCTCGCACCTTCTCACTGTAAAGGTGCCACATTCTGAAACTGCATCAGCAACATCTTATTTCTGTAAACTCCTGCATGTCAGTGTCCTTGCGTCAAACTGAACTTGGGTATTAAAAAGATACTCAGGGACCAGCCTGTCAAGGTGTCTGTGGCTTTATAGCTCTTTTTTCCTTTGCCAAGTTCACAACCCCGTGTCCTGAGAATCAGCAGTAAGAGTCCTCCCTCGTTTCTCTTTCCTCTGCAGTGAGCTGCTCTGTTGTGTGACCTGCTCTTCAGTGAAAGACATTACACATTCGACTTAGGTGCTGCATATAGAAAAGATGCTGTACAGGTTACCTTTAGAGAACACTCACTTTGCATCTGCATTCAGTGGTTGTACAAGTAGAACAGATGGACCCAACAAATCTCCATTTTGGGTGGGTTCTGACACTGAGAAGGCTTTGTGGCTTGTTTCACCTTGAAAAAACTCCAGTTTGAATACTTAACTCTGTCCCAGGTTGAATGGGACATCTGGTCTGGAGCTAAACCCTGCAGGGAACTCAGGAGTTTTCCACAAGTCCTGTTCAGGAATGACTTCGGAAGGCGCCCAACATTAAAGCCTGTCGCATCCCAGTCTGTCTCGGCACCTAAAAGCACCCACTGAGGAGCAGCCAGGAAAGCTGCAAAGGGTGAGCCCGTTCACAGTCAGAAACAGGTACTGAATACAAACACGGTTTTTATTTTTTAACATGGCAGCAGGCTTTGGAAGATAGGGAAGAGCGTGCTACTGTGAAAATGCCTGGAGTCAGTTCTTCGCTCCAGCTCTGAGAATAAAGCTTTGCGACATCTCTTTAATTTTTCGCTTTGGCAGTGATTTCAAAGGCTCACGGTTTTTCTCTGAGACAGACTCTCTGTCCCCTCATCTATCTTTGAAGGAGTGAGGCAGATGTAGGCCCTGAGATAAAAATATCTGCATAGGAAACAAGCAGGTTTGAGACTTCTTTGCTGACAGATATTTTGTGCACACCCAGAGAGCCTTGCAAACGTCCATAAGAGAGCCCATGTCTGCAAAGTGCAAAAGAATCTTCAGTGTTTACGCATGTGTGTGTGTGTGTTTATGTATATATTTTATTGTTTTTAATGAAAGTATATATGTTTGGGACCTCTTAGGTGTGGGCAGCTTGCAGGCAACCACCACCAGGATACTCTCCTCAGCTGGCACATGACTGGAGAGAGCTTCATTCCCCTGCATCCCACTGATGGCTGGTCATCGAGGGAGAAGCAAGTTTTATTCCAGCCCTTGATACTAACCCTGAGGGAACTACTTATGCTTCATTCACCCCACCATTCATCCATCCATCCTGACAAAAATACTGCCCAGAAAGGGCAGGGAGGACCAGCTGACGTTAGGCTGTTGGGCTATGAAGAAATATAATAAAAGTACAGCATTAGGTTGTTCCTCAGCAAAGAAGATACAGCTATTTTAAGTATCAACTAAAGCTGCTTATTCACAGGCTCCCTGTAAAATACGAGATGTCATAGATGAAATGCTTAAAATGGATGTTTAAGGAAGGCAGCAAAACAAACGTTTACATAATCTTTAAATATTAATATTTGTAAATAATACCTGAACATCTGCTAGCTAGAACAAGGTCGCTGACATGGAGATAACTCCCTAAGGGTCAAAACAAACACAGTCTGTTTTCACTTATGTAGGCTACTTTGAACATCAGCAAAGTAAAAATCTTTGTCATTACCAGCCGTACCCAATGGGCTGAGAGCAGGCAAGACAACCGTGCCTACTGGGCTGTTAATAACACAACTTACACAACATTTGGTTGCTCACTTGCTCTTTACAAAGATACTTTCTCTTGGAAAAAACCTTCACCTTTCTCTAATGGTTTTCTTCCATTTCACCTTGCATAAGCCCAGACTGCTTTGGCCAGTGGTCACAGCTGTGGTGGGCTGGCGGCTTGATGACTCTGCTCTGCAGACCAACAAGAGTCACCGTGGCCACAGTAAAGCAGCTGCAGACCCCATCCTCTTTTTAGCTTAAACTTGTAGACTGGCCCACCAAAAATGTTGAGTCATAGAATCACAGAATTGCCTACGTTGGAAGGGACCCTTCAGATCATCGCGTCCAACCATTGAAGGTTAACGGCTGCCCATTATTCCACCAAGCTTGAGAACCATCACTTTTACAGTACTGGGTTTCTTTATAGTCTAATGTCACTCACAATCTCCTTATGATATTATTGATGTTTTCCAGAGATGAGTTGCCCTTCCTACCTGCACCGTAACATTGCAGGGCCAATGCAATGCCATGGGGCTGGACTCTCCATTTGACCGTGATCCTTCGGCTGCTCTTAGAGAGCAGAGAGGGTCTTAGGGCAGCAACCAGTTACAATCACACGCATCCCATGGGCTCCTCTACTCTGCTTCAGCAGCACAAAAGCCTTTTTATCCTGTGCGGGTCAGACCACATCAGTTTGACTGGCATTGCCACAGCAAAAAACTGGAAGGACCCACAGGGCATAGCAAATCACTGTGTCTGCCTGGCGAATAACATTACAGAAGAAAATATACAGATCGCCTCTTACCAGCCTTTTGTTTTCTTTCCTTTATATTTTTTTTTTTCCATCAGGCTTATCATCTGTTACTAAAAATACACTGCTTAATTCTGCAGCTGCTCAAGATCCTGTAGCACCCGAGCTGCCTCCTTGCATATGAATTAGGCTTTTCAAGGCTGGAGCCTCAACGAAGCTATTGCCATGCTTTGTTCTTTATCACATGCAACTTTAATGCAACTTTCCTAACACCCCACCTTTGTCCCAGGTAGCCCTGCGAGATAAGGAGGTTTTGAGCAAAAACTACAGAAACACCATGTTTTTCCTTTACAAAAAGTCACCTTCTCACCAAAGGCTGTTAGGACATTTCTCAATTTTATAAAGGTTACTCCAAGTTTTTAGGTTTCAGCAGTATCCTAATGCCTGTGACGGGAGATAGCATGGGAAACAAGACAAGAAGGAAATCAAAATGCAGTTACATTGGCACAGGAGGAGTAACCATGTAACTATGTGTGTCTACCCAGTGGGAACTGTGCACAAAGGTGTTTCTCACGGGCTCTGCGACACTGATAAAAATAGTAAAAATTTGGTCTCTTTACAGAAATACAGTGCAGTTGGGACACTGGACATCAAAACCTAAACCATCAGGACAACAGAACAAAGCCCATCAGCTTCCCCACAAAGCACAGGCATCATGTCCCTGACATACATCCAACTAGGGGACAAAAAGAAAAAAAAATCACAGTGGCTCCCCAGCTATCTCCAATCGAGTCGAGGGAAGGAGTCCAGATCTCCTCCCAGAGAAGCCCTGACACCCCACCCCATCAACCCCAGGAGCCAGCAGATGTTTTGGCCAGAGCGGTGACACCAAGGAGTGAGTGTCCACATCAGGCATTCAGAAGTCATCAGCCAAACTGCAAAAACTGAGGTTGGCTTAAAAAAAAAAAAAAAAATCTGAAAAACCAACACAGCACCACAATCTTTAATGATTTGGGTTTCTAAGTTTTCAATGCACGTGCTTTGAGGCTTTTCTCTTCTACCTAGAAGATTACCAAGATTCCCTCTCTGACGCCGACGCTGATTTTTGCCCACTGAAGGGAAAGCTCGATCCCTTCCCTTTGGGACCAGCAGAGTTTGTCACTGACTTCACTGGCTGCGAAGACCATTTACTGTTCAACCCAACTCTATTCAACCCAGAGTCACCAAGACAAATAAGGATCCCATAGCTGCACTCTCTCTGAGCTGGCTTTTTTTCCTTTGCTTGTTCTATTCCCTCGCATTTTAATATGATGAAATACGGCTTGGATGGCCACCCTCAGTGAGACCAGTTCAGTGGTGGCTGCTGTCTCATGAGCTGGCAAAAGGCAAGCATTTGGGATTCTCCTCCTTCCCACTGCCCTAACGTACAAGCTGGGCATGGTCCTGTCCACTCAGAGCCTGCAGCTGCATACGATGCATACTGTACCTGTCCTAGGGGCTACCAGCCTGGGGTCCTGTGTGCTTTCCAATCTAAGCCTGACTCCATGCTTTGCTTCTGCCCTTCTCGTTTGCCCCAGGAGAGCCACTGGAATGAGCAAGCTCACCTCCTGACCTGACTGGAGGTGAGCAGCGATGGTCTTCAGCAGCAGAAACACCATCTTCTCTTCTCTGAGAGAAAAGGAACAATTCCAGCACAGGCACCAGCCTGGCAGTAAGGAGTGAAAATGGTCAGAAATAAATGTGTTTGCAACCAGATTATTATATGATAGTGGTTCCTTCACACTGGTACAGCTGGCCAGAGGCTTTTTTTTTCTTAAATAATTACATGATTGTTTAAATGAGTTTTAATTAGATGAGCATGAAATCAAGCGAACTGTTTTATTCTCACCTCCAAAAGCCGGCCGCAAGGTGAAGTCATGGTCGTCAACCCTGAGAAGCTGCTCCGTCTTTCCTCTCCAAGTTTTGGTCACGTCATGATTCTTCTTATAGATGTGACTGCAAAAGACAGCAAAAGCGTTGGTCTGACGTCCCTGCGGCCCGAGTGGCGCTCGGCGGCCAACCTCTGCCTACCCCATTTCAGAGCCACAGGATGGGCAGCTTTGTGGGCACAGCCCCAGGGAGGGAAGCGGGGCTGCTGCCAGCACCACGGCGTAGGTGCCTACTTGGCTGGGTACCAAGGTGACATTATCATGAGAAAGATCTTTCTGACGGTGGTCACGCAATATCATATGCTATTCTGAGACTATCTGCCCCACGAAGTACCCGCAGTTTGTGTGGACTTGCTTTGCCTTTTAACTTTATGACAAAAATCACCCATTTCCCTCCACGGGGAATGGTTGGAGGCAAAAGTTTAGCCTCTAACTGCTTGCTGCAGGGGGAGGTTGTGTTTCTTCACAGAGGTTAGAGCTGCTGAGAAAGCTCTCCACTTCGCAGTCCCCAGTATTGCCTCTGCTCCTGAAAAGCTGCAAGGGGAGAAGAATGATCCTACTGTGTCTGCTTGGCTTAAACCATCAGGGAAAGGCCCACGTACCAATGAATGTTCAATCAAATCTCTCTACTCAAAGTATGGCGGAGGTGGGGGGTGGGGGGAATCAAATTAAAAATCCAATAAAACTTCGGATCGCGTGCTCTATGAGGAAATAGTATGGAAAACCCTGACGGTATTAAAATGCCATCTTGTAAATCGATGGCACAGCCTCGCTGAAACGCCAAGCTCTGATCAATTAGTTTAAAAAATATCAAACAGCAAATAATACACAAGAGAGTTGCTAAGAACAAATCTGTGGCTGCAGAGGCTTCACAGGGCTGGTGGGGGACACCGACGCTGCCTTAGGAAGAATACAGAGGTTTTCTGGAATTTTCTGAGCCAAGGATTACATTTAATAGCCAGAGTTCAACCATCAGTTCATGCCCAGTCCTTCAGGTACATGATGGACGATTCCGAATTTACACACAGAGGTCTGTCATTTAATTTTTAATCAATTTAATCCAGTTGCAAAGATTTTTGCATAGAGCTATTTTTAATGGCAGGCCTTAATACACAGCCTTTGAAATGCATAACTCTTTTTGTCAATTTAATCCAAAAGCAAGACCAAGGTTGTTTGGGAAAAAAAAAACACCATACTTTATAACAGTGTGTGACCACAGCTATGCTTGTATCTTCTGACCCTCTCCAGCGGGTTTCCCATGCTACCCCCACCACTCCTTGGCATAGGAAAAATGTCATTATCTGCAGCAAAGGTGAATCGAGCCGCCGGTGCCTTTGCAGAGCTGAAGGATGCTCTGAACGCTCCTGCCCATCGGGCGCCTTTTCTGACAGCCTGATCACCGGTATCTCGTAAATCCTCCCTGGAGTACTTATGGTCTTTAGCACTTCTGATCATAGATTTGTGGGGGGTTTCTTTCAGCTTTATGCACTCTCTGCAATTCACCACTATTCATTTAAAGCCATGCATCTCTTTTTTTGCCATGTTTTTCATATATAACTTTATTGCTGTTTACATTTTCCTCATGTGGGATGATTTTGATTGATAAAACTGTCTTTTGTGGCAACTTGTTCCTGTTTATAGAGGAGAGCAGGTGACAGGTATCAATTAAAGTTTCTGTAAAGGCTTCTCCATTATTGCCCTAAATTTTTTTTTAATATTTTTCTTTCCAGTCACTTTTAGTCAGAATTGTTTTCAATTGCATGAGATAGATCTTTTTTCATATTGCCAAATATATCAAAGAAAATTAAATTTTGGTGGCATGAGAAATAACAGATAACAGCTGAGCAGGACTCAAAAAAGCAGTGGGTATCTATGCAGACGTTCAGACCCTTCCAGAGCCAGGTAAAGAATTTATAAAATTGGAAACAGTCGTCGTGCTGTAGGGCATAAGGCAATGGCCAAGTAGTGAGCCTGAAAGGAAACGTGATTCCCGGCCGGAGGATGGTGCAGCCGCCAACAGCCAGGGTCCGGGAGGTTTCTGCACCTCCCTCTGGAGAATTCAGCGTTGACTTTGGTCACAAGAAGATGGTATCTCATAGTCACGGGACATTGGCTCCTATTATCCCATTTTCTATCAGGATTTGGAAAATATTTCTGCAGCTTCATTGAAAATCTTACTGCATTTCAGTATATTCTCTGCATAAAAAACCCAAAACACATTAGTTGAAGGTGTCATTAACTTTGTTTTTCTAACCAGTAAAGTATATGACTGCTGCAAAGATGCCCAAGAAGATAAATGAAAAAGAGAAGGTGCAATAACAGTTTATGACTGCCATAACAATTAGGTCACTGCTAGATGAGCATTCCAAATTTATTCTCTCCATTACTCTATGAGTATATCCCACATAGATGTGTATCTTTAATATTAATGTTCACAGATCACATGGGATCAGATATGATTGAGACCTTTCTGATAAACTGGGAACATCAAGGTCTTGATTTCTGGGAGGTCTCCTTCCATTGCCTGTTAGGGCCACCAACTTAAGGGCTTGACAAGTCCCAGTTGCCCAAGAGGCCCTGGTAGCTCCATAAGAAGGCAGGTCTATCTGGTTTACATGGGTGGCTGCACCGGTCCCTATTGTTCCCAGAGCCACAGGGGAGAGAGACTCTGTTGCCCCACATCTGGATGTAACATGCTCCACACTGACACATCTATGGTTTTATGCCTGAAGCAAGAAAGAGAGGAAAGTGACTTTCCTTGCCAGATTTCTAGAAAAAAAAACCCTAAATGAGACCCTGGAAAAAGATGGACACAAACTCAGAGGATGCACACAATCACTGTTATCATACAGATTAGGAAAATTTCACAGTCACGTGCCTAACACACCTTATCATCTGTTGCTTAGGACCTCCCATTTTTGCTCAGCTTTTGTAAAGTATGGGTTTTAATCAGAAAAAAACCCAAAACTTGGTCTATGGTTTTGCATGTTTTCAGCTTATTAAAGATGAATGCAGAATACATTCGTTCTTCGCAGCAACAAATGGAACCTCTTTTTTAGCAAGCGTATCCCCAGCCCTGCACTCTTTGCTTCTTCCTACATCCATCCAGCCCAAAACCAAGAGCAGTAACACACGCAGAAGGTAAAACGTCTCGCAAAGGGAGCTGAAGAGGCAGGAGGAGGCATGACTGCCAAAGAGACGAGGCTGAATGCACCCAGGCTGGGGAGGAAGCAGCGTGGAGGCTCGAAACATCTCACACTACATGGGCAACTGCACAGCTACTACAAAGTCAGAGGGGGCAACATTAGCAACATCAGAGAAGTTGTAACGGCAAACACGAAATCATGGAGTGCACAGCCAAGATAAGGCATGAGGTTTGCTTCTGAGACCTCCCATTTGTGTGTGCGCATGGCTGTCCCTGCTTTTGTTTCACGCTGGTATTTGGCCCTGCTGTGGTGCTGCAGTGTTGGTGAAAAAAAATCACCTTGCAGAACTAGAAGCTGTGCAATGTCCTGGACTTGAACCCCAGGTGTGCAACAGAATCACAGAATGGTAGGGGTTGGAAGGGACCTCTGGAGATCATCTAGTCCAACCCCCCTGCCAGAGCAGGGTCACCTTAGAGCAGGTTGCACAGGAACGCGTCCAGGCGGGTTTTGAATGTCTCCAGAGATGGAGACTCCACCACCTCTCTGGGCAGCCTGTTCCAGTGCTCTGCCACCCTCAAAGTAAAGAAGCCCCTCCTCATGTTTAGGTGGAACTTCCTATGTTCAAGTTTGTGCCCATTACCTCTTGTCCTGTCACTGGGCACCACCGAAAAGAGCCTGGCCCCATCCTCCTGACACCCACCCTTTAGGTATTTATAAGTGTTGATAAGGTCCCCCCTCAGTCATCTTTTTTCCAGACTGAAGAGACCCAAATCCTTCAGTCTTTCTTCATAAGAGAGGTATTCCAGTCCCCTAATCATCTTCGTAGCCCTGTGAAAAATGGTTATCAACATTTTAACCACTGATCCACTTACAAATATCAAATTTTCTGTGAAAACACCACAGAGCAGAAGGGATCAGTAGGTGCTGGGAGGTACCACAGGCCAGAAGACGTGTCTGCAGCACCTGGTTGAAAGTTGTGGGGAAAAAAATGCAGCCCTGCAAGGCGACGGAGGGAGCACGCCTGCCTGCCGCAGGCATTTCAGCAGGGATCAGCAGATACTTGCCCCAGTGGCCCGCTGTTTGGAAAACCAGCCCGTGTGCTGAGCCTTGTGCTGCCAATGCTCTGATGGTTGTCTTCTGCTTCTGGGTCCCAACCTAAGGCTGGCATGTAGCATGCCCTGAAAATTACATCTCTAATGAGATGATACTCCAAACCACTGACCACTTCCAAAAAAACTTGGCAGGAAGCCTTTAGCCAGCAGAAGCTCAAAGCCACTTCTGTTTCAAAAGCACAGTGTTTCTGCTGGTTGAAGCATGAGGCTTCGCACAACTGGTAGGAGAGAGGAACAGGCTCGGAGACTCGGAGCCAGACGGGCAGGGGCCACTGGAAAGACGGCATTCAACAGCACAATCCAGGCGGCAAATGTCTCCTGAGCCCTCTCTTCTAGGACAATTTATGCAGAGCAATAAACATTACCAGAAGCATTGTCAGCAATTTTTATAGAGCAGTAAGTATTAATAAAAGCATCATTTTGCAGAGTTTCTCTTTTTCTGTGTGGAAAATCTGTCCAGCTGGATAGTCTGGGAGGACTGCCGGCATTTATTTGCGATTCCTGAGACGCAGCCACTGCAGAGCTACTGAAGAGTACCCCAAACTGTTTCAAAACCCCTGTGCTGGACGTGCCAACAGCGCTTGCTTGGCACTTACAGTTCGGCTGATGCTCCGAGGAAGCTACAGGCACACGCGCAGTGTACGGTCAGTAGGACCGTGATATATAAACGTCAGAGACTGTAGCGCTGGGAAATGTAAAAACCCTACTATTAAAGTACCAATCACACCCCGATTTCCTACGCAAATGCCAGGCTCTCCAGAGCACCACATGAAGCTGCATCAGGCAACGGTCACGGCAATGCGGCCCAGAGGCAGGTGCTTCTCTAAGTTATACCTCAATTTGTAGAAGAGTTGCATTATCAGTGAGGTGGGGGGATGCAGGAGTAAGGGAAAATGAAACACGACGCAGTTCCTAATTAAGCAAGCGTTATCAATTTAGCATGCTAAATGAGGTACCGCTCCCAGAAAAAATAATGCGTGACAGCTCAATATTAACGTAAAACAAGGGGAGTAATTAAGGATGCACAGGCAACCCTTAACCTGGCATTTCTCAATTTGGGTTCCTAACCCCACAGCCCTAACCTGCCTTTAGCATTTTCCTTTCCCATGAAGGCACGGGCTCAGCTTCTCTGCGTAGACTCGGCCGAGAGCTGCCTCGGCGCCTGCAGGACCAGTGACCCCCCACCCTCAGAGCCCCGCCAGCGAGAACCTCCCTACGACCTTCAAGTAACGAGCTACAGAATCGAAGATGCTCTGCGCTCACACAACCCAAGCTAGCTTCCTAAAATCAGTATAAAGGTCTTTAGATCAGGTTGATGTATTGCCTTAAAGGACACGAAATATCAAACTTATCACGTGTAGATTCCCAAACTTAGAAATAGATTTTCTTGGCTAATACATTTACTGTAAAATTTACTGTATTTCTTATGGTAAGTCAACAAGAGAAATACGAAGCAGAAAATGTGATGAAATTATTAAAAAGGACACTGTTTTCATTTCTCTTGCATGATTAGAAAACCAGCATAGGAACTGGTTTTAACTCCCTTTTACAAGAAGTGTCCACTATTCATTGCTGGTTTAGACACAACTATATTTTTTCTACGTAACTGAAAATTTAAAATATCAATGTCATTGATCCATACACCTTTTTTTTTTTTGCAGTATTGCACAATTCTCTGTATTTAAAATGTCATTCACATTGGGTAGTCCCTAAAACCTGATTTTATATACTTTTAAATAAGTACATTGCATAGGAAATGTGTATATACATGTATATACAAAAGACATACAGTTCCTCAGGTTCTACCAGGCTGGAAAACTGTTCATTAAAATCATTATTCCATGGGAAACCAAACAGTATCACTTATTCTTTACAATAAACTCACTTATATAAATAATTTTAGCAGTGCTTTGACTTCCGCTGTATCACAGCTTCAGAAAAGTAATGGCACTGTAGAAATTGTAAATTATTTTCGCAATGTTTAAATGAAGTACAAAATATTCAAGCAACTTCTAACCCAGAGAATGGCACTACTTTGGGGTAAAGTCATGTTTAAAAGAAGGATTTATACTATTTTGTTACTTCAAAGTAGATGATCTCTACTACATGTGACTGTTTTGCAAGAAAATGCTGCTGATGAATTCCCCATATTTCCCAGAAACAGACTTGGAAAAAATTTCAGAGTTAAATGAAATAACGGAGATTTCATGGAAATCAGTGGCAAAACTTCAGTTGGCTTTAGGATTTCAGAATCAGGCCCTAGCTGTTTCAGCTTTGTAACATTTATGTCACTAAAAGCATATGCTACTGTATTTTCCAATATGTAGTATAAATCTGAGAGCATATTAGGTATTCTTTGCTTTCAACTGTATCACAACATTTCTTTGTAAAAGGTTCAAGTAACCACACTCCCCATAAAAGTGTTGAGTGTTAAACCAAAAAACCCAACAAAATAAATGAAAAGATGAAGGTTTACAGCCATAGTGAAGCCATTTAATAAGATGGATTAACCCAATTTTATTTGTGAGCCCTTCAAACAATGAACAATCTTGTAAGATATAATTACCACTGGATGACATAACTGCAAAAAAGGATAACATACTTTGGACTGTCTGACAGGTTTGGAAGATTATCTTTTCTAATGTAAACCTCTGGTCAAATCTCAGCAACAGTAAATCTAATAAACTTTGCTAAGACCTTTAACTCTTTCTTGTGCCTTTACAATATATGTATTTTTATAAAGTTTCCATGTATTTCTTCAAAATGTATTTTTAGTTTTACAATCCCTGGGTAACTTCCAGGGATTTATATGTTATTAGTTCATACCACGCATGCTAACCAACACCCCCACCTCAGATTGTTAGAAAATAAATGCATTTCACGTGAATGTAAGTAGCACAGACATTCCAGCAAGCAGGGTAAATAACCTGCTCTTGAAACAGTGCTGAAACAACATGCGGATTTCAAACTCTCTATTAATTGCAACTTCTCCAAATTCTCTCTGAAATTCACATAGAAGGCTGAAAATATTTTTACCAAGCTGAAGCAGACAATCTATCTGCAAAACCCACCTCATTAAGAGTTAATTCTCATTAAATGCATCCATTTCCAGTTAAAATTGAACCTAGTATCAGACACTATTCAAGAAACATTATCTATAAAGCTGTTTGCACATATGATATGCACAAAGACACTGACAAGGCAGATTTTTATGTCTATGTAGTAATGTATTTATAACACTATAGGAAGAGAAACCTATGTGTTTTAATAACCCTTACCTTGCCCTCTGCACCTCCAGCTGGCTTGTCCACCTCCTCCTCCTGTGCTTTCTGCTTTCCACGAGAAGAACTAAGCAAAAGATAAATAAAAGGAGTTTTGCAAAATAAGGCATCTTGCTGGCAATGGGAGCCGGGCACTCTGCGCTCCAGTAACCTCCTGCAGCCCAAGTCCTCCCGGGTTTAAACATCGAATCCACTCTAATTTCGGCGTCGCATGTTCGTCGGCAATGGGTGGTAGGAACACTGCTTTCCCCACGCGATGTTTTCGAGAGGCTTTCAGGGGCTTCTCACTCAAAGCTCTTCCCTCATCACTGCTTAATGATTGGCCATTACTCACGAAGTTTGCCTCACCAAACATTTCCACTGGGTCCTAAAGAATATTTACTAAAGCCATTATATAAAAACCCGCAATTCTGCACGCCGGCTTTTTGCTCAATCCCCTAATCTCAGGGCAGTGCTATCCTTCTGCCAGACTCTGTAAAACCGGGCTGTCCCCTTTCATTAGGCTTTCCAGATTTTCTGTTCCTTCATCGGGCATCTTCTTCCACTGGAAACCGCCTGTGCCATGTCTCAGACATGTATCATTGTAAAATTTACATATTTTGATGGTTTTATAGCAGTCGAGATTTTATTTTTCAGTTTAGTCTGGCTCTTTGTGCTGTTGAAGATAAAAGATGAGATATTTCTTCTGAAAATTATTTTATTTACTGTTAATTTTTAAAGGAAAATTAAAACACAGTAACCCCCACAGTATCTATACATGCAATAGACTCTTTACACAAATCAAGTCACCATTAATATTTATTTTTTCAAATAGGTATTTGCACAATCAGGCATTTTAACTTTCTTTTTTTTTTTAATAAAAGTCTGAAATAAAAATGAAAAGCTACAAAGCAGCTATTTCTTTAATCACAAGGAGGAGGCCGCTTTCAGAAACCGTTCAAATCTTATTTTCTCCTAGCCCAAAGGGCGATGTAGGCTGCCTCTTTGCAGAAGACTTGGCTGCTTTAATAGCCAGCACGTGGTACAGGTAGGAGAACAAAAGTTTGCTTGGCACAGACCAGTGAGTCTGCAGGAAAAGAAAAGCACATTCAGAGCAGGGCAGTCAGAATCCAGCAAAGTTTTCTTTTGGGTCAGAGCCCTTCCAGAACTCTCTTCTGTGAGCCCAGGTTTGCAATACTTGAACAGAACAGGTATTCAAGCAACATACCAACTAGGAAACACTCGTACTTTTATTTTAGAGGCTACGGGATCTGGAGAGGGTTTTTTGGGGGATTTTGGTGAAGGTTTTTCTGGTTGTTGTGGTTTTTTTTTTTTAATTTCTAATGAAATAAACATACAAATTAGGTAAAAACACATCTATTAAAATATTGACATCAAATTGTTCTGCAGCAGAATGTGGGAGCAACTGCTGAACTGGCTGAACAAACTATACACTTTTGTCTGAACTTAAGAAAACTATTTTTTGATTTTTGTTCCATTGTACCTGCAAACACAATTATCCACAATCCAGAAGAAGTGCTAAAAAAGAACTCAGGTTTTGTGGGTCTTGGTTTTGTTTTTTAAATTTCCACATTCCCTTAGACACACAATGGGCTTTCCTAATTTTAGATGTTGTTATACCAACTTCAATGTTTCAAAACATTAATACGTACTCCATTTAACAAAATTTCAGAAAGCTGTAGGCAGCCTGATAAATACTTGCTGAGAAACAGGATGAGAATCCCACTTAAGTCAATGCTATCATGTTTGACAGCAACATAATGAAAGTTAGCTAAATTTCATTGTCTTTGAAATAAACATGCTAGAATACATTTAAATATGACAATAATACAAGAGGAAAATTATCCCACTGATTGCTTTCTTCTACTTCACTGCAGTACTTAAAACATTCACAGACAAAACCTCTCAAAACCCTTATGATTGTAGGCCTATTGCCTGTATATGTGATTTCACAGCACTCATGAATATTACTAATTGTTTATTTTTTTAGTAAACTAACAATGCAGAAAGCCTCTGGGTCCAATATTGATTTTAGGTTTAAAAAAAAAAAACAACTGAAACAAAAAAAAGCGACCAACCAAACAAAAGGCCATGTGATACTTGAAACATAACTGAAGACTGGCTTGAAACTCTTTATTACTACCAAGGTTTTAATAAATATTTCACTTAAGCATGTTCATATAGATGAGAGTTTAAGTATAATAAGGTTTAAATTTTCTTTAGTAAATAAAACCACATATGAAACATTCAGTTCAACACATTATGTATATTCTGGTATAATTAAAAGACAATAGCTCTGGGTAAATAATTATATTACATATTTATAGCTATTGCAAGAATAGACATGTTTTATATAACCTTCAACTTTAAAAAAACAAGATATACAATTGAGAGTATTAGAAGAGGATATTCAAATCTTGCAAAAGATTATCCAATCTTTCTTCCAAAAAATAAAAATCAGAACAATGCAAGTAGTTTACTGGCCCCTTCTTTCCTCCCCTACTCCTTTCCCCCTTTCACACACACAAAGCAGCATCACAACCAATTCGTATGTGTTATCCCTCTAGAAATGTGTCATGGTAAATAAAAGTGGTTACAAAACTGTACCCCCCCTAAATTAAGAGATCACTGGACACAAACACATATTCGTGTTTCATTTTAGAATTCCTTCTCCAATGTCAAATGTTATACTAACTTCAATGGGGTGATTAATTGCATTTATATTCCATAAAAAAAGTGAATCAACCACTTAATTTTTAAACTGTCTTTTTCTAGTTGATAAATTACTCAAAATGACTCCCCTTCCCACATGCCTTAACATTACTGTTCCACTGTACTTGTTCTCCAAGTATCTAGTGGGCACTCAATTAACACTTGTTGTAGTTAAACGTCCAACTTCGCTTTTCTTACAAGTAATGTATCGGTAGGTACATTAACATTCATAAGGATTTAAGCGTAAATACAAAAAGTAACCTTTGTAAACAGTTCTCATGTCATACCCAATACAGAATGTTCAATGAAGCATTCACGTCACCGCTGTTACGACAGAAGCAACCTTATAACTCAAATATATACTCGTTAGCCAAACATATTCTACGAAATATAAGAGCTGCCAATGCAAAAGTCAGCAGGACAATCAGAACAGTTGACCCAGTGTGGTTCATGTTGACTCTTGGTTGCTGTACCCGATTGAAGTCAGTTGAAGACGGAGGCCGCCTCTGACTCTGCTGCTGGGCACGGCGCTGCCGAGGGCTCATAGACGTGTTGGTGGACACAGGCGGAGTATGCTCTTGACCGGCCGCTGCACCGCTATTCTGAGTTTCAGACTAAAAAGGAAACATGAAGAGTTGTGAGGCAAGGCAGTGCATATGATTAGCAAGGAATAAAATCACTAGGACTAAAATGTACTCTTCAGATAATTGTTAATACTTGAAAGCCTGATAATACATGTCACTGGTAGTTACCAGATTGTTAGTGTATGGACAAAAGTGATGGCTACCTTCAGAAGTTGTCTATTTCAAGCTGCAAATTAGCAGTTCTAAGGACAAGAGAAGTCTCAAGAAAGTCTGTGAAACAACATTTAAATTCTACCTGCGTTCCAAATCAAGATATTTCAAATATCTTTGTCCAGGATTTGCCTAACTCTTTTCAGTTCAAGTAATCTTCAATAATCCTGCAGATAGTTAAGACTCTGAGGATTTGTAATGTCACCTGTACTGAAGGGAAAACAAGTTGGGGAGGGCAAGAAAGGAAGGACAGAAGTCCAGAGAACTCCAATTAAGCAACGCTGCCCTGCTTCCTGTGGACAGCTGGGTCCAAAATTGAGCTCTCATCACCACCAACAACACTGGAAAAAACAAAACCCCTGAACACCAAACATCCAAGCGCTTCCACCACAAATTATGGAGCATTGTACCTACGCATGCACATACCCATTGCCCTCTACTGGTCAAAAGTTGGTGTACCATTATATGCAGTAAAAAAATAAATGTAGACAACTGATGCTCAGCTCAGGAGAGTATTCTAAAGAAAGTAATTTTTCAGTTTGTAAGATTGAAGCGATGAGTTCTGATATTTCACTGGCCTAACTCTGCTTGCAATACTAAAAGCCCAAACTTTCAACATTTCAATATCAAAAATAGTGACACAGCATAGTTGTTGGAAATGAACATTTTGACAAGGTTCCATTTTAAACTGTTTTAAAAAGAAAGCAGCTCTGACAAAAAGTTTGTGGGTTTTTTTAAGTCTTTTTACTTCTTAGAACAGTTTCAAGGTATTCCCACTGCAACCTGCAGCTATTTTCCAGACTTATTTTTCCCCCCTCCTTCCTTCTTCTAAAAGACTGATCATTGTAACAGCACGTAAAACTAGACTTCTGGACATTTTATCTTTGCTTCCAAGGAAAAGCCTGTTAATGGACACAATATCCATAACCCTAAGCACTGTTTTCGCCAGCTACTATATCCACAAAAGACATCCTTTCCACATGGCCAGAAAGGGAATGTCCTCAACTGTGTATCAGGTTTGATGATCCACAGGACAGTAAGTAGTACTTGCTCCTGTGACTCTTTGGCCACATATTCTGTATGTGGGAGAAGAATCTCCAAATTTTCACCTAGTCGGTGATTTGACTAGCCCAGAGAAGAGACCTTCCTTTCCTACCTCCCCATCATTACTATTTCCCACTGTTTATTATCAGCAAGGAAGTACCAATGTAATTACTCGCCACATTCGACAACTTGCCTGTTTACACAGGTTTCTTGCCTAAGCAAGCAAGCAGCTTGGGTAGCTTCAAATAAAAATGTTTTTAAAAGATTTTTTATCATCAGAGACAGCCAAGAACACCACGAGCAGCTTGCCATGATTTCCACTACACTGCAGAAGAAAGTAATTCTCCTTCATACTGAATCCACTTGAAAACTCCTCATGCCAATGAAAATAAAGACTTAGGGAAGCTGAGCCTTTGAAAATAAAGTTCCTAGATTCATCTACACTCCCATCTTTCAGAAGGGGAAAGGAAGAGATGTGAATTCAGGAAACAAGAACTGCAAATTCAGCAGGCAAAGTGTTATTCTTCTTAAAGTAGCTTTTTAAAAAAGGAATTTTTTAAAAAAAGTCTAGAAATATTCCTGATCCTTCATGCTTCCTAACTGAAGTAGTTATCACTAGCTATCACACATCTGGGTTTCTACCCAACACTGCCAATTTTTTATTTAAAACAAAAAGACCCTGTTCTGAATGAGACAAGGTGCATACACTGACATGAACGGAGCTGTAATTCAAGAGAAACCTCACTGACAATTCCAAGGCTTCAAATTTTTTTTTTTGGAGGAATTTATATAGATGCACCAAGGCAGCAGAAGACTGAGCAAATCACCCAAAGCTGAGCTCCCCCACTGTCTTGGGATTCCCAACATAATCAATGACCAAGTATTAGCAGACATGCAGAAGCAAGTTAGATAAGAAAGGAGTGATCATTACCCGATATAAACTTGGCACCAGATGCTACTGTATCTTAAAAAATATATACATCTGAAGCAAGGTTTTTTTGTTTGAAGACTTAAGAATCCCAAAAATGGCAGATGCGCTGTATTATAAATAAAAAAATCCACAATCTTCTTTCTTCACTTACGGAAAGTTTTTAGATTGTCCTTAAGCAAAAATGTCAAGGTTTTTAGACTAACCCAACACCTCACATGACACAATTTCCATCTAATTTTAAGTCATGTTCTGCCAAACCATACTACATTGTAGCCCCCTTTAGCATGTGACATTTACAGTCATTGAATACACACTTTGTGTGTCCTATTATTTCTGAAGCTTCTGAAACTGTTAGGACTGGTAGAAAAGTTTGCTTCAAGGACATTTGAGTTTAATAAATAAGGCTAGTTTAGTAAAATGTACATATATTAGAATTAACAAAAAGTTCTATTGTGTAAGGAAATCTACACTGTGTTCAGACTGCTGCAGAATGGTAGCATTCACTGCATCACTTATGTCTCCAGGCCGTTATTTTAAAAAAATTTATCAGAACGCTAGAAGTATTAAATAATCATCTTGGAAGGGATGTTTTAAAAATATAGCACACTCTAGGAACTCAGAATATAAATCCTCCAGGTTACTGAAGCCTTTTTCAGTTATATTCATGATCTCAGAGACATACAGAAATAAGAAGATATAAGAATAGGTGAAATACTTGTTTGTCCATATAACTTCCAACTGAAGAACAGCTGAAGTTTGACACGGCCTGGCTTAAAGGCTAATAAGAAATATGTCTATTTTTTAATGAACCAAAGTCAGGCCAAGTACTCCTGATTGCGAAGACATTTAAAATTGTTGCTGTAGTGCTACAAAACTTCAGACACCACTTAATGGTGATAAACAGAAATACTTTTTAACAATATATCATTCATAGCATATGATTAAAAATAAGGGCTTTATAAATCTCATGTATCAGAACATAGCCTCGTTTTCTCACAGAAATCTCCCTCATCAATTCAAGATTAGTTGACTTCAGTTACACACTTTATTTCATCACTCCTCATTACAACGCTTCAGCCAGCCAGTACATTAGTTGAGGACACTACTACAGTATATTGTTTAATACCAGGCGTACTGAGGTTTAATCTATTCCCAGGCTATCAGAAAAAAGTCTAACTACAGCTTTTAGCTTGTTACTTTGATACTTGATACGAATTATAATTTTATACATCAACTATAAACACCAAGGTAGGACATCATACCAAAAGCTTCTGCTTCTCAGTGAGCCACAGTGCTCTCCAGCCTCCACTAACTAGTCCCACGGGCTGCAATGAGTTTTGGTGCCAACATTTAGGGGACCAATGGCATAGCAGGTGACTTTATCCGAGCCTGAGTTCAATCTGAGCATCTACAATATATGCCTTCAAAAACATTTTTTTGCTCAGATGTGGAAGAACCTAATTTTCTTAATGCTACGGGCAATTACTTATAATCAAGCCTACTTTCAGCAGTACTTTGCTTGCAATTTGAATACTCAAACAGGAGTAATGTACCATTACTATGCCCTAAGTAGACATCAACAGCTACTTCAAACTTAATAAATAAATTAATTTTTAAAAGTGTGTCTATATATAGAGAGTCAGAAGTAGTCTAGTCAGAGGTGTTTTGTAAGACCACTCTGCACTGCCTATTCACACAAGAATTCAGCTAAACGTATCCCAGGAAGGGCGTCACTGTACTCACAATTGTCCTGCCATTAATTCATTGCAAAAATCTCTATCCTTTCAAGCAGTTTAAAGGTAAAAAAATCAGGGAATAGACAATTGCTGCTGGAAAAAACAAACTCGCCCATGAAGCATTCTGTAAGTCGGTTTTCCCATATAAAAGAGTTTACAGATTCCCTCTTCACCTACGGGTAGACCCTTTCCTTAGCACCTATTTACCATCACATTTTCAAGGAAGATTGGTTATAACTGTTTCAAGAGCAGAAGAAAGGTAACACTTCATTCTTCCTGCATGATTACTGCTACTTTTTTCCTCTGTATTGTGTAGCAGGACATAAGGTCCCATGACTTCAGAATTAGGCACATTAGATCTACGACACCAGAAGGAAGGATGTAAGCTAATACAAGGATTGAGCATTGGGTCTACCTCTGCCCTTTTTATTCTCAAAGGGCATAACATTTCAAGTTCACAACACCAAATTTTCTACAATAGCTTTTAATTAAACACGCATTTGTAGAGTAAGTGGTAAGCATTTTATCCAAGAAGAGAAAAAAAAAAAAACAGTTTTGATGTTGCCCACATCTAACACTTACAACTTAGTAAGGCAGAATTACACAACAAGAACTAACCCAACAAACTGATTTTACACATGCGAGAAGCCCAGCTGAGTAGAAAGGGTCTGAGGTTTGCATGGATACTCTTTCATGCCTATTAGCAATTCAAGGCCTCCGGCCCCCTACTTTGGGATGACTTATCTTAACATTTGCATGTATAAGAACACAAAAATAGCAAGCTCAAATTCTTTACAATAGTCCTTCCTGTTACCCATTTCTTTCTTCCACTGTGTGGCTGTATGTTCTCACTCCCCCATGGCTCCAGAATATTCCTAACACTTAAAATGTGGCAGCTCAGAAACACAGGTATTGCCTCAAACTCTACCAGTCATGAGTGTGCCAGTCTGATTCCTTAAAACATGAATCCGCTTTTCATCATTTACACTTTAACACATATAAATATTTTTATATACATTTATATGTTTTAAAAGTCTCATCTCACATGGGACTGTTCTGCTGAAAATTAAGGTAATCATTACTTATTAAATCAGCATAATTGGTAAAAACAAATGTCTTTGAAGTGGTATTAATAAAAGAAAAAAATCAGTCTCTTTTTCCTCAAGGAAATGCTACCAATGCCTTGGTATTTTGGCTAGTTCTGCTATATTAGCCAGGATTTTTAATAAGAAGAATAAAATAAAATGGTTTATTAAATCCTGAACAATCTGGAAAAATCCTTATTGTTGGAAAAAAGTATGCTATTAGCATGTTTATATTTCTACATGGCTTGAAAATATGTTGCAAACACGCAACAGATGGTCTGACCTTATTTGACGTGTTTTAGTTTTTTTAACCGATCTGCAGCCCCATCCTCTCTAAAAAAGACAGCTTAGCTGGGATTTGCCTGCAATTTATCAGTGAATTTAGATTGCATTTGCCACAGTCATACCAGCAGCTGCCTTGGCCCACCACCAGGCCTCGGTCACTTCGGAAACTATTATGTAAGCCCTACACCTAGCAGTATTAAAACGCAAGTATCATACTTCGAATGGTAAGAACATTTTATTCAGATTTACTTAAGAGGTTATAAAAACCAGGAAGATACCCTTAATTAATATTTAAAAGTTGCAAGTTATCACTGAAACATTTTTTGCCTCTAGCTAAGAATTCTATTGCAAAAAACTATGATATGTTATGCAGATGGTAAGTTGTAGTACTTCAGACACCATAGTATTTTAATGAACTGTTAACCCATGCATTAAGGGAACTACTGGGAACAAGAATTGCCAAAAGAACATTATTTATTCTTTTTAAGAGAAGGAAGTGAAAGCAAAAGGACTGCTATTTCTAAAAATGATTCAGCATACTGTTTGTTAAAGTTTACACATGGATTTTATATAAAAGTATGCAGAAGGTATAGAAGAAAAGTATGAACTACGTATTCTTAATGAAGCCTCCAATCAGCTTAATAATATTGATTTCATGTGCAGACTATGCCTGTACTTGCACTGATAAAGCTCAAAGACGGACCATACCGCCGCACTTGTTGGATCCTGGAATGCTCTAGCTGCACCATCCTGCTGGGGCTCACGTGAAGCAGTAGAGTAGTTCAATCCTGACATGTTTGAAGGTCCAGCATCAGTCTTCCTGGATGAATTGACTTCTGCCTACAAGGAATACACATATACGCTTCAGAGACAAGATCAAAATTGCATCAAAGAGACTTGGCTTGTTTTGGAATGTGTATTTTAATGTATGGAGAATATGAGACTTACTGAAATGTAATAATCAAGTACGCCAACTGCATTTCACATCAACAGGTTTAAGAAATTCTCATTCTTTACAAATAAGAGTACAGATGTGCAAATATCAGTTTAAAAAACAATTTTAAGTTTGTTTGCACATAAAAACAGGTATAACGTTCAAGAAACACACAGATGTATAGAGCAAAAAAAGAAAGTTCTTTAGAGAAGATCCAGGTCAACATTATGCCAGAAATAACACCATTTTTTAAAACTTCTGTTTCTCATGTCCTTAAGTGAATGCTGACTACTGTTATTACAAGTGAACTAATATAGCCTGTTTCTCCGCAGGGCTAATGAGCCTCCAGTAAGTGCTAATTTAATGTGGCTATACTGGTTCTAGTATCGAAGCTGCCTCACAGCCAGAGTGGGCATATATGCACAGCACTACACTGTGTCAGGCACACGTACCTCAGTTTCCAGTATTTAAATTTCAGCACAAGCAGAGCAAAAGGAAAAATACAAGTCTTATAATACTGCTTTTGTACGCATTTATAAAATGTTTAACAAGCATCAATTCCCAGAATTTAGGTTTCATGCTTTTAGAAATTTTAGACAAGATATCAGTAGTGACATGTAGATCACGATTGATCACGAACAAACCTCTTGTTTAAACAGTATATATGCCTGTAATAATCCCTTGGGAATGGAAAAGGACATAGCATCATAGTTCTGAACTGAAACACTTTAAAATTTTAACATATTAAAAAAATTAATTCATGACCAGATCAATATTTATAAGCAAGTTATGTATCTAGATCTCAATTTATTATAAAGATGACCATTCCAAATCTAATACCTGTCTTCAAATGCAGATATAAGTAGTGGTAGTAGTAGTAAGAAATACAGTGTATTAGAAAACAACCAGTTATGGTGATAAAAAGCTAGTAAGATCATAAGATACAATATTCTTTTTCATGATACTATTTTGTGTGAGGAAATCAAATTCCATTTCTTGACGTGTATTATCTTGGGAGAATCCAAAAAATATATTACTGAAACAACCTGAAGATGAATTTAAGATTTAAAAACACTTATAATCTGACAACACTGCTTTCCTTTTGCACTTGACTATTATGAACTCTAATATTAGATAGGACAACTTATGACTCAAATACGGACCAACAACAAAGCAACACAGGATTATGAATAATTTAGGCTGGAATGGACCCCTAGATGTCACCTGGGCCAACTCCCTCCTCAAAGTAGTGTCACATTCAGTCAAGTTTTGAGCATCTCCAAAGCTGGAGATTCCACAGCCTCTCTGGTCAGCCTGCTCCAGCATTCATCAACCCGTGGGGTGAATTTTTCTTTCCCATATCCAGTTGCAAGTTCCTTCCCTGGAATCCGCGACCACTGCTTTTCCTACTTCTGCTTTATCCAAGAAAACCTCATTTCATCTTTACTGTTAATCTCTACAAAGCACATACTCTACAAAATGTGTATTTGATTTATTTTAGTTCATGAAGGTAGTAAGTCTAGTATGCTAGACTGAAGTCAGACTAACATTCAAAGAAATAAAGTACTTGAAAGTTCCCAAAACCGAAATATATTTTTTGTCACCAAGTCCTTCTTTTCTCCAGCCCTTACCTCTGCTTCCAGAAAAGCTGGAGATAATACAGAAGATCAACATATTTAAAAATAATAATAATGAGGGTGAGTGGAGAATTAATTTTACTGCAAAATATGCCTTGTGATGGCAATATGTAGATAAACCATATTGTTTTATAGTAATGCACATGCTATTAGTCATCTATCCTTTCTTTTTTTAAGTGGAATGGAATTTATGGTATATAGCACTTACAATGCCCACAACAATTTGCAAGTCAATTTAAAGCTGATTTAAAAAAAAAAAAAAAAAAAAGTATTTTTCTATTAGAACAGACAGGAACAAAAGGTGGAGGCTCACAGAAAAAAGGAGAACTGCAATGTGAAAATGTTGGGTTTTTTTTCTCCTGATTTTCATATTCTTTTCTCAATACTGCACATGGTTTGTTTTTTTTTTTAAAGTTACCATTTTGCTTAAGACTGGTATTAAATAATTTCTCATAATCCCAGGATCACCTAGAAAAAGTTAGGAAATCTCTTCTTTAAGGATCAAGATAATGTAGAGATTGCCTGTGTACTTGCTAGTAGAGAGGCCCTCTCAAATTACGCACTCAATCAGCAATCTGATGTTAAATCTTACCCCATAAATTGACATGGAATATATCCAAATGATTAAAAACTTTTGTATTCCCTGCCAGTAATTCATACTATTTATTTACTACAAACACATCAATCAAATGCCTCATCTCAACATCAATCAAACAATAACAAAGCAAAGCAGAGAAGCATGAAGCTTAAAAAAAAAAATATATATATAAATCCCTAAAATTTGATCTGAGAAAGGAAGGGAAGGCACAACCAGAGGACAGACTGATTTACCTTGTAAAAAACCCACAATGGATTGTAAAAGGCTGCAGAAACCTGAGGCTTTTGTTCGTTTTTCCCTTGCTGAGTGCTTGTTCTTAGGAGATGGAGTTACATGGAACGCACTAATATTCTTCAGAGATTGATGTCCCCAGGTCTTTAATTTTAAAACTGATAAAGGTATGAAATGTAAGTTAAGAGTTCTTTCTAAAAAAAAAAAAATTAAATTATACTCTGATATTCCTAGACTTTCTGTGATAAAAATTAGCAGTTCTTAAGTAAAAATTAATCCTGCACTTTTTAACCCTTATATAATGTAAAAAAGCCAGAAGCAGGCAGTCCATTGCTTCTCCAAGTAGCTCAGCTTTAAACTCTGTCCCTGTACCTTCTCATCTTTGTAAAATATTGTGAGATATTTTTATCATGAGCGTTATTACACACAGATGCAACTGTGTCAACACGTCTAGATGTGAGATTGCACAGCAATATGCAGGTCCTGCAAAACTGGTAGTAATGCTCCGTAGGAGGCAATCTTTACTCTCATGGTGCACACACACACAAAAAAGTAGTCTTTAGGACAAGGAGGAGAACAATGGTGGTAAGAGAGGACATACTAGCATCCCTGACCTTAGCGAGGACACATTCTGCACCAATGTTACACTGTCATAATATATTTCACTGTAGTTCCCTGCCTCATGCACAGCAGTCTTCCTTAGTGGCTGATTTAAGAGTTTAGTGGAAAATCCAGTGGAAAACCAACACTGTGCATGCAAGACATGCAATTTCCTAAGGCACATATTTGGCTAAACAAACCTTACTTTCACTGAAACACAAGCTAGAGAACACATTTTTGGGTAACAGCAACTTCCATACCAGAGTTCAACTTTCAGTATCTTCAGCTGCAGAGTAGTTCAAAAGAATTTGCAACCATTTTTCAGTAGGAATATGTTTTATTCCTTCCATAAGCCAAAAAGAGAAAAAAAAAAAAAATCACAAAGGAAAAAAAAAATTTAGGTTAGCTTTGCCCAAACTTTCCTAACACTTTTATGTTAAGACTAATTCTGGAGAATTTAATCAAGTTATTAGTGACTGAAAACATGGAATTAAAATCAACACAGATAGGCAGTTCTTAACCACAGTGCTCACCACTAAAATTAAAGCTAATCAGTGTTTGAGATGCACAATTTATTAATTGGCACATTGCAAGAGATCCACTCCTATTTTTCTCTTTCAGACTGTCCAAAAAAAAAAAAAAACAAAACAACAGGTTTCCATGTAGTGATTGATGAAGATTTATGAAATGATGAATGTTTCTGCAATTTACAAGTTTTTCCTCAATAATTCTTTTAATTCTATACAACAGAGATAAAAGTTTAAACAGTGACTTCACCTTGAAGCTAATTTGTCTGGCAAGTTCCTTAGCCTCCTTGTCCGCCTGGCTTGACACGCTTCCGGATGTCAGTGGTAAGAGGGCTGTCTTCATAGATGTGCCACACATTTCACAACAGAAGTCTTGTGACCTGGCCACAAATGACATAGCTCTGAATAGCACGTTCTCGTAATGTTCCTGTGTGCTTGTTTAAACAAACTATTTGCAAAACAATCCACAGAAAGACGAGTAGTGCCAAGACCAGTAGTTTAAAAGTACTTCTCCGCGACCCAAATCATGCTACCTTGAAAAAATACATTGAGAATTATCTATACTCCAAATAGATATTCTCTCATGTCATTTAGGAAAATATTAACAACTGACTTACATATTGTTATTATTTATACTTTATTAATAATTTTTTCACCATTTTAAAACTTACTTTATATCTGAAGCAAATTAAAATTGTAAATTCTGAAGATCTAACTATTATTACAAACATTAAATTGGACCCAGGAGCTTGCACCTCACATGCAGGAATTTCAACTTCTGTGAGAGCATCACCTTTTCCTCTCTAGCACACACAATCTGTCTACAGGGCACACTGCAGGCAGCTCTCCAAGCCAACGAGAAACCACACTGCCTTGATAGCATAGTATCAAGACCAATCCACTAAACCCTACGTCTCAGCAGGTTTATTAGCTTTCACCCAGTGCCATGCTGACAGGAAAGTTGCAGCTTCCGACTGGCTCGGAATACAGGCAGAATAAGCTCACAGCTGCCTTCAAAATAAGGTACTAGTTACAATTTGGAATACAGTAACTTTGCTTATAAGATAGGGATATGGTCAAGTACCTTCTCCTCCCTAGATGGGGAAAGGAAAAAGATCAAAAAAACCCCCCACAGGTGTAAGAGTTCATTTAAGGATAATTACAGAATAGTTGAGGTTGGGAGGGATACCTCTGGAGATCATTTAGTCCAGTCTCTTTACTCAAAGCAGGGTCAAACAGAGCATGTTGCTCAGGTCTGTTTCCAGTCACATTTTTATAGCTCCAAAAATAGAGACTCCACCACCCCTCTGGGCAGCCTGGGCTAGTGCTTTGACCACCTTCACAGTAAAAAGTGTTTTCTTGCATTCAGATTGAATTTTGTAGGATTCAGTTTCTGCCCATTGCCTCGTACTGTCACTGGATGCCAGTGAAAAGGCTCTGCCTTCTTTACACCTTCCTTTCAGGTATTTGTACACATGGATAAGATACCCTGAGCCTTCTCTTCTCCAGGCTGAACACTCCCAGCTCTCTTAACCTCTCCTGGTACGAAACACGTTCCAGCCCCTCAATCACCTTCGTGGCGCTGCACTGGATTCGTTCCAGTACGTCTGTATCTTTCTCGTACGCTGACATGGACACAGTCCCGAACTGGACCCAGTACTCCAGATGTCTCACCAGTGCTGAGGATTACTTCCCTCAATCTTCTGGCAATGCTTTTCCTACTGCAGCCCAAAATATCACTAGCCTTCTTTGCTGCAAGGGCACATTACTGCCTCATGATCAGCTTGGTATCCACCAGGACCCCCAGGCTGTCCCCTTCCAAGCTCCTTTACAGATGGTTAGCTGGCGTTATTCCTCCCTGGGGGTCAGACTTTTGCTTTTCTTTTTATTGAACTTGGTGAGATTCCTCCAGCCGGTTGAAGTTCCTCTGGATGGCAGCACAACCTTCTGGTGTATCAGCCGCTCCTCCCAGATTTGCATTGTCTGCAAACTTGCTGAGGGTGCACTCTGCCCCATCATCCAGGTCATTTAATGATACTGAACAGTGCTGGCCCCACTATCAACCCCTGGAGTACACCAGTAGCAATCGGCCTGCAGCTGGACTTTGTGGTGCTTACCACAATCCTCTGAGCCAGGCAGCTCAGACAGTTCTCAATCGACCTTACGGTCCCCACTTACCTAGGCTGTACTTCATGAGTTTCTCTGAGGATGGTACGGAAGACAGCACCAAAAGCGCTGCTAAAGTCAAGACAAACATCCACAGCTTTCTCCTTATCCACTAAGCTAATCGTTTCATCATAGGCACAAATCTAATTTTAAGTTAATTTCCTAAAAATAATTCAGAAATTGTTGCTTCATATTTTTATTGTTGTTGTTTCATTATTATTATTTACTTAAGGGAAATGATGCATCATTGTTTTGGTTGTTTTCCCCCCCACTTACACTTACTATCAATTCCATCATAGTCATTTTCTCTCCACGCTGCAATTACCACTGCATCACAATGTTAATTGTATCTCTAAGTGTGAATTTCAGACAAACCTCTAATTTGACCACACAATGCTGGGAGGAATACAGCCCTCTCAAAGTATTTTATTTGACCGTAAGTTCTGAGTTTGCATAGTGTTCAGGAAAAAATACACAAGGCATAGAACTTTTTTTATATTTGGAATAAATGCAAGAGAATGGACTGAAGTGACTTACTTTCTACTCAATGGTTTACCCTAAAAGAGAGTATACGTGTATGTATCTACAGTAACAAACTTAGTGCTTACTTCTTTGCAAGAGCTCTTCTCTCTTCTGGTGTATAATCTAGAGATCCTATTGCTCCTTCACCTTTGGTTGGCATAAATCCAATAATGGCTAGTAAAGCTGTTCTTACTAAAATGGGAAAACAGAGATACAAACAAAGTTGCAGAAATAACTATTATTTCATCTCACTCTACACTAAGTACAGAAAAGTTGCAGTTCTGCCGGCAAAACTTAATTTTGTCCAAA
The DNA here is from genome assembly GCA_013398915.1 of Dromas ardeola. Taxonomy (NCBI): domain Eukaryota; kingdom Metazoa; phylum Chordata; class Aves; order Charadriiformes; family Dromadidae; genus Dromas; species Dromas ardeola. Next base: position 85,491 of record VYZM01000936.1, on the reverse strand, counting down.
GGAGTAGTCTGAATTTCATACAAGCAGCACCGGCTTTTTGGTACACAGCAAGGCTTTCTTCACTTCTTTAAACTTCACATTATAAATGAAAGGCAAGGCATTACACTTCCATCAGCCAACAAAGAGAAGATAAGTTGTCACAAAAACACTGCATCAATATAAAGATTAGAGTTCCAGACTTTAAAAATGGGTTCTGAAGAAATAAAGGTAAGGCAGAACTAAAATATAAATGGGGAGGAAAAGAGGAGGATTTGTAAGGCATTCTTCTTTTTGTGCGTGTTTTCTATTAGACACAAATTCTGCAATTTAGTGCACACAAGCTCAGTGGTTTTCTTTATGCAATGTGCCACAGAATTTTTTCCTTCTATGACATTATGCTGGGGAAGGAGCTTACTTAACTACTAATAACAGCTCATAACAGAATTGTCATCTATTACACCTCTTTTGACAATATCTATCCTTCAATTTTACACAGTCATGAAATTTAAGAATTCAAAACACTTTGCTAGTAGATTCGGTAAATAAATATTACATGAAGATAAGTACCACAAAACAGAGATAGGATATTTACACCTACTACTTAGAAGACAGTATTTTCTATCAGTATTTCTTTAAAATAGACAGTATTTCTTTAAAAAAAAAAACATAAGGGACTTTACAAAAGTTGAAGGGTGGTCTGCTAGAAAACTCCAAAGATCTTATCAACTTATTTTAAAAGCGCAACTAATATCCCAAGAAATAACTCATGTACTGTACTCAGCAAATCAAAAATTACATAAACACAGAAATATTGCCTTGCATGAATTGTGTCAGCTCTCAATTTCTGTGATAATGAAACTTCAAAAAAAAAAAAAGGTAGAAAACATTCTACCAGTTATTCTGAACTCAGACCATGCTGTCTTTCCTCTTGAGTGTTCATAAGTACAGCATCAGAATTAAAAGCTGACCACACTCTCCTCTATCAATATTCAAGCTGGTTTTAGTGATTATACAAACAGGGTAAAATAATAGGATTTAAAGTATTTTCATAAGAACAATTGAAAAAAAAA
>VYZM01000936.1:70074-84395 GCA_013398915.1 Dromas ardeola | reverse complement strand
AAAAAAAAAAAAAAACCAAAGGATATTCTAAGTAGTTTGAGAATTCTTAATGCTTGTGCATCCAAATAAATAAGAGCTTACCATCACCGCTCAGTTTCTCAACCCTTTCACCCCACATTTATTTAATACCATTCCCAAATCCTCCTATGTTGCTCTTCCATGACTTTACATTTCTCAAATTCTCCCATGCTTTTACTCCCTCAAAATCTGTCTCCTTTTCCACTATAAACATTCTTTATGAGATTTTTTCAGATCTAGTTGCTTGAGGGGGGTAACATTTTCCAAATAATTGCTACTTACTACTCCATGAAGGCTGCCATGTTTCGGGATGATGCCCTGAGATGCTTAAACAAATTTTCTTCCCCACTTCAAACCTGCCATTGGCCTTCAAAAAAAGAAGGAGGATATAATAAAACATGCTGAAGTAAACTCCTGGGGATTGGTACAAGTTGTAAAAAAACCCAAACAAATCTATATGCAAACGATACTTATATTACTGCCAACCTCACAAAATTAGCATTCAGCTTTCTGAACAAAGAAGTCTTCCCGCTGCTTCTATTCATTCATGAAGAAACTCTTAACTGACACCTCACATGTCCCAATGTGGCATGGTGGCTTGCCTGTTGCTCTGGTAACCCCCACACCACCTGCAGAGACTGAAAAGCTATAGCTTTACTAAACTATGCACAAATGTGGGCCTTTGCCCCAAACCATCGGTCTGCCTTCCTATATGCGACCGATGTCTCCAACAGAGACCAAGAGGGCCCCATGGAGAGAAAGGAAGATTAGACAGTCACATCAGAAATGTGACTACTGCTGGAGAAAACTTCCATTTATTAGGTGCAAAGCTTCATGTAATTACAGAACACCAAAGTCACCTTGGAAGACTTCTGGTCTTCAACTGGCAGCATTAACTGTACTATGCCACCTTTCTTACAAAAACAACATTACCCTAAATGCCAAGAATGTCTCTCTGACACCTACAGTTAAATTGATCACGTAAAAAGGAAAAACTGGTAACCATGCTTACCGTCAGCAAAATAATGCTGGGTGGCTTCATGGGATATTCCGGTGGTAGTACTATTCGCCCGTGATAAATCCCTCCATCAAAATCTGAATCTGGAGGGCCTCTAACAGTAAAGTGCCATTCAAAAAGATTATCCTAAAATGTCCGCACAAAAGGGAGAAGAAAAAAAAAAATAGAAAGAAGAGCGTGTCAAAGAAGTAGACAATTAAACACCATTTTCTTGACCAAGGAGAGGCTAAAGAAACAGCGCACAGCAGAATTTTTAAGAAGTCAAAATCACATGGAGAGTAAGACAACCAACAGAGTACTAAGATTCTGGTTAAGAGGATAAAAAAAATTGTAGCTGTCTGGTAATTTTCTTACACAATGGTTTTGCTGCAACCCTCAAATTCATTATTCAAGCTCTCCATTCTAGTTGTAACAATCATGACAAGAGTTTTATTACCCGACAGATGGAAAACTGAGTCTAGTAAGGGAATACTGGGTCTTTGCCCCAGTGATTAATCATTTCTTGAGAACAGAGTGGAGACCCACCCCAAGAAAGAACATTAATGACAGCCTCCCCAAAGCCCCTTCCATGCCCAAGCCACGGTGACTTGACTCACACCCCAGAGAATTCTCATCCTCTTTTGCTTCTCCATAAATGCATTGGGTTTGCATTGCAAGGTTTTGGTAGCGGGTGGGCTACAGGGGTGGCTTCTGTGAGAAGCTGCTAAAAGCTCCCCCATGTCGAATACAGCCAGCTGGCTCCAAGACGGACCCACCCGCTAGCCAAGGCTGAGTCCATCAGCAATGGTGGTAGTGCCTCTGGGATAACAGATTTAATAAGGGGGAAAAAAACCCTTTGCACAGCAGCCAGAAGAGAGGAGTGAGAATATGTGAGAGAAACAACTCTGCAGACACCAAGGTCAGTGATGAAGGAGGGGGAAGAGGTGCTCCAGGCGCTGGAGCAGATTCCCCTGCAGCCTGTGGTGAAGACCATGGTGAGGCAGGCTGTCCCCCTGCAGCCCATGGAAGTCCACTGTGGAGCAGATATCCACCTGCAGCCCATGGAGGTCCATGGTGGAGCAGACATCCACGTGCAGCCCATGGTGGACCCCACACCGAAGCAGGTGGATGCCCAAAGGAGGCTGTGGACCCATGGGAAGCCTGCGCTGGAGCCAGCTCCTGGCAGGACCAGTGGCCCTGCAGAGAGAGGAGCCCACACTGGAGCAGGTTTGCTGGCAGGACCTGTGACCCCATGGGGGACCCATGCTGGAGCAGTTTGTTCCTGAAGGACTATATCCCATTGAAGAGACCTACGCTGAAGACAGTTCGTGAAGAACTGCAGCCTATTGTACCTGTGTGATAAAATTACTCAGGTGCAAAGTAAAACCACTATTACATACTTTCCCTAACAACCTGGAACTACAATACCATTAAAGTGAAATTCTGCTGTTGATTCCCACCATAGGAAAAAAAGAATTGAATCAGTTCTAAAAGGTCTGCTGGTATCTAAATATGTACATTTTAAATACGTATTCATACACAGAACTTTGAATATATCTTAATAACACAGCCCAATTACAAGCTCTTGCAAATATACAGAGAAACAAACCTCCAAAGGCTGTGCATGATAATGATCTGTAGGATCCTTCAGTTCTGCAGCTTCTTTCATCAAACGTTTGACAGCTGAAAAAGAGAAAGTGTAAGACATGAAAATAGAGAAAAAAGTTAACGCACGTTGCATAGAAAAATACAGGAATATTTCTTGAAGTGCTCCCTTCAACTAAGTAATCTTTTTCATCACATCCCAGCTTCTTCACTAGAGTTAATAATCCAAGACACAATATAAATTACTCATGCTGAATAAATCTTAAATGAGTTATACAAGTACAAAGTTATTAAAAATACGTTGCATGGTCACAGAGTTTCTCAACACTGAACACTGGTACTGAAGTAGTTTTACATTATTAATTGCACCAAAGACACGAGAAAAAACACAGGTGTCATTAACAGAGTTTCAGACTTTAAACACAAGCTGTACAAGACTAATAACCTCAACATTTTATCATAAAGGACATCACGTGCATCTTTAAATAACTTCTGAAAAGCTTTATCCTGACACCTCCCATGACTACTCCCTTAATTATTCCAAAGGAGGTCACAATACGATTTCAGAGAAACCAACCCACCAGTAGTATGACGAGATGACATTTTATACTAGATTTGAAAACGCAGATGCCTAGCTAGAAAAATTTACCCAGGGCCCTTGCAATTTGAACCTTCTACTAAGTGTGGACACATAGGTATTTTTCTAAATTCAGGAAAGTCATTAGTTACCCTCTCCAATCTTCTACTTCAGAACCACCAGCATCACCTGCATTTTCTGCATCTCCTTTTTCCTTCCCCTTTAGTGAGTTCTGTTACATCACTTGTCCTGCCATGTGCCCTCATGCGCATCATGCATTAACACCTAGTAAAGAACTGAGCTAAACTGAAGAGCAGACTAAACATAAGAACTACAGACAAGAAATTCAAGGATGCTGCCTCATGAATAAGGTTAGGTAGAAAGTTCTTACTCAATCCTACTTACTGGAAGAAGTGCAAATACCAGTTACCTCTTTAATCAACTACATAGGAACAGGATCCCTTAATCTATCCTCCACATTCAGTTCAAACCATGGACGTCCCTCCCACTGTGTAGTTATCTAACAACAAAGAAGAAGAAACACTGCCCAAATTCCCTTACCGTATAAGCATAAAGATATGGTGAAACTGAACCCTAGTTCCTCAATTTACAAAGCCTAGCATCACCAGCTGACTGTCGGCTGCGTAGCATGCTCAGACTCCAGGGCTTTACTCGCTTTCATGACGCTGTGAGGGAAGCTACTATAACCTTCCCGCAGAGGAATTTTGATTTCAATCTACTGTGAAAAGTTCTTTTCCTCCTTCGCACTTCTTGACAGCTAAACACAACAGCTCAAAGTTCAAGAATTTGACTTCTTACAACCCAAAAAGCAAACAGACTATGTGGAAATTTGCTGCTGCCAGTTGTCCCAATTCTGCTGCTGCCAGGGGGAGGCATCAGTTAAACACCCTGTAGAGCCCATGAGGTCACGTCACTGCAGCAGTGTCCAGATGCCGCTGAAAAACAGTTTGCCTCTTTCATCTGCGTTAAGGTTTACCAGTTCATTAGCGAGGAATAATAAGAAAACCAGCCTGGACCAGAAAAGGCTTCAGACCCAGAACTGCTTCACAGCCAACAAGCCTGGACACTTGCCTTCAGAAGAAGAGTGGCACGCACCAAGATGAGCTAATTCAGGAGCAAACACGCCATGAGGCAAAAGGGTAACCATGAGAAAACTGAGAATGTACATAATGAAGCCTAACAAAGACAGAATAGTTGTGGACAAGGCAGACAGCTCTGTTACTGAGATGTCCCAGATGAGGGACCAAGAAAAGAAAAGAAATACAGCGCCCCTACACCAGCATCAAGTGGAGTTACCCACGTTAACTGAGGGAAAGCTATCAGAGCAAAAGAAAAATATTTTAAGACTGTTCTACAAAAGTCTACTGAGACTGAGCCTACCAACCTAAAACTGGGCACAGGATCTTTGGCAGTGCACATCAGCACTTTGGATTTGTCCTGAAAGGAACAACCTTTTGACCGCTTTAGCTCCAAGGCTGTTCCCTGGGTGCTGAGTGCTAGCTGCTGGCAGGCAGACACAGAGAAACCAAGGGCTTGCACTGAGAAGTAATCAAGACAGCAGCCAGGTGTGGACAACAAGCAGGTGGGCTCCTCTTTCATAGAATTTAAAATAGAAGCAGTTTAAAGCATGTTTTTTTAACATATTTTTGTATTTAATTAACAGTGACAGTGATACTGTATGTATTTTTTCATAGCATTACTTTATTATCAAGAAGCCAGACTACAAATATTTTAAGAAGCCAGCATAAAATACGCTGAACGAATATGAAATACTATTCCACTCCTGGAGAATGAAATACACCAGGATATGTAATTTAGCTTTTGTATACCATAGAGATAATTTGTTTATAAGAAGTTTTCAGTATTAAGCAACCTAGGATATCTTAAGAAAAAGAGGGACATGTATATGAAGAAAGGCTGAGAGAGTTGGGGTTGTTCAGCCTGGAGAAGAGAAGGCTCCAGGGAGACCTTATAGCAGCCTTCCAATACTTAAAGGGGGCTTATAAGAAAGATGGAGAAAGACTTTACCAAGGCCTCTAGTGACAGGACATGGGGCAATGGTTTTAAACTGAACGAGGACAGGTTTAGATCAGACATAAAAAAGAAATTTTTCACTATGAGGGTGGTGAGACACGGGAACCGGTTGCCCAGAGAAGTTGTGGATGCCCCATCCCTGGAAGTGTTCAAGGCCAGGCTGGATGGGGCTTTGAGCAGCCTGGTCTAGTGGGAGGTGTCCCCGCCCACAGCAGGGGGGGTTGGACTAGATGATCTTTGAAGGTCCCTCCCAACCCAAACCATTCTGTGGTTCTATTTCCACATTGCTGAAAAATGCCAACTGATAGGCTGCACAGAACAGCCTAGACCAATAAAGGTTCATTCTGAGAATGTATGATCCAGTGAAGAAAGCATTAAATTGATTATTCTTTAAGCATAGCTGCAGCATTCTTGAACACAGTCCCTCCTTTGGCTACTGAAAACCGCAATGGAAGAAACAAACGTAATTCACAAAGTCTGCCTGCAACAAGTACAGGACATCCTTATCCAAACTTCATTAAGAAGAATTTTGACACAAAATATGGTATTTCAACCCACTTAAAATCACACTGAGTCATCTGAGTAAATGTCTGGTAATGGCAATTCTGAAAAATGAGAACGGTTTGTGCCCATTCAAAATAAAGAATTGCAAACTGTCAATAAGTCAAAATGTATCACTAATTTGGCCAAAAAAAAAAAAAATAAAATCAAGACACTCAATTTGTTGAAAACAGGCTTTAGAGACAAAATAATCAAGGTATTTTTTAACATGGCATGACTGTCAGCATGAAAAATAACCATGCTTTCACGGGTACACTTGGCAACAATTTATCATAATGTTCAATGACATTAAATACTGAGGAAATTAAGTTTCTGGGCTAACTCTAGAGAGCACAGGAGAGTTCCCGCCTTGGCAGGAGGCGCAGGAGCTCTCCACCGCTCTGGGGAGGAAAGGAAAGAGCGGGTGCTGTGGGCCAGAGGCTCTGCCTGACAGTCTGCCTCTTGTATTACACCCATCTTAACCAGGTTTTCCTGAAAAGCAAAACACGGACATTAAAAATCTGAGAATCAAATTTAAAGCCACCAGCTTGCTTTAGGATTGAGCGGTGGTGGAATAACACAATTAATGTGCAAAATTTGTGTAACGCGTGCATGTATAATGTGTAGATTTATTACTGTCAAAAACTGTGTCCTGATCAAATCCTACTTCTTATTAACATTTACCTTAAGCTATCCTGAAATTTCTGTTCAACACAACTGCTTCTCTTGGATATATCTTGAAGTCACATTCAAGTACTCCTGCTATCATGCCGAACCAGGCAAGTCTGCACCTTGTGTGCCAGGAAACACTTCTGTACACAGCAATACAAGCAAACAGTCTTCATAAATGTCAAAATTACTGCTTAAAGAGATGATGGGATTTGAATATTGGTACTGTTCTCTTTGTAAAATATTATGTTTTATTTTTTAAAAAATCTATTATTGTGAAAATAAAAATAGTCTAAAAATAAAGCAATTTATTTAGCCTTACAGAGCTTTGTTTTGTTAGTAGTCTTCTGTATTTAATAAGGAAGGGTTTTAGTTCATTTCTACAATATCAGTGAACAGTACGTGCACCAATCAAATGAGCTGACCAAGGTTAAATTAATGGAAACATAGCACACAATATTGCAACAGGATTTATTTCAGCATGACAAAGTTGCATACCTTTTGCTCACTGGAAGTTCAGAAAACCTGATACAAGTTCCAACTCCCTTTAACACTCAAAAACCCAGACACCATTACGAGCTTCCTGAAGATTTGTCACAACTTGTCTACAAAAGGCAAGGTACAAGAGCTCAACAGGAGAAACAGACTCGGGCAAGGGGAGCGGTAGAGGTGAGGTGGGTGACACTGTAATCAAACCCAAGTTCAGATGCACGGGGAGGGTGGTCTCAGTTCATCAAGGCTCAGCCCCTACTACTTCTCACATGAAGAGACAGCATCTTGTGCACACAAAGATGACTGCAGGATCATCAGTGAAACAAATACATATTTGAGTGATACGGGTTGTGCGTGACAGTATCTTCCTCAAATGGATAGCAATCATTTAATTCCGCCAATTTTCAGTTCTCTTGTTTGAAAAAGAAAGTACATAATGAACAAATAAATAAGGGAACCTGAAACAGTTGGCATAAAGCTAGAGATCTCCTCATCTTTCAAGTTGACTTATCTGATCTGGAAAAAAAAGGAATAAAACAATCTGACAGGTTTTACTGCTTCAGCAAATGCTTTCTACCTTTTTTTTTAATGGCTGCTTTTTTTTTTTTCTTCTTCATTTTAAGTAAGATTTAAAGGTCTACTCAGGAGAAATACAGAAAAAGCAATAATTTTTTCCCATGGTTCTGCTGACCAAGACAGAGTACGTAAGGATGCAGTTTCCTCATGGAATGCAGGTTTTCCAATGAATTGGTAAAACTCTTATAAAGTTTCTCTGGGATAAAGGGTTTTATAACTACTCAGACCACTTAAGCTATTAGTAAAATACAAGTAATCTTTGTAACATATTTGTCTATTAACGATGCTACTATCTACATTTAGGAAAAAAATTAGACAATAATACTAGAAAAATAAAAAAACATGAAGCCACACAATCAATTTGAGACAAGCATCAAGGCCCTTCAATTAGATGATGGGTGTGTTGTGGATGACATTTTGGGGAAAGTCATTTTAAGTCCTGCTAGCTTTGGTTTTTCCCCCTCCGCTCAATACCCAACCACTGAGCCAAGAGTGCCTGACCCACGGCCGGTGTAGCCACCAACTGACTTCAGAGCTCACAGTGCCCAGTGTCACCTGCTAAACCACCACTACCACCAGTCCCCACAGCAGCCCAAAGCACCTGGAAACCCATTCATCCAAACTGCCTGTATTAGCACTCAAACGAAAATACCGCTTACTAAAGGTAATTTTAAATTCCATGTAAGGGGAAAAATAACAGGGAACCACAGGCAGTCAACTGCACAAAGACTGGATCACACAATTTAAAAAAAAGTCAGGATTAAATTTATGTGTAAAGTACACAAAATTTCTCATAAGACAAGAACACTTGATAAGCTTTGATGTTTTAAGTCAAAAAAATCACTTGAAATGATGTGGCCACTAAAGCATGCAAGAAAATGTATTCGAAGCAAAGGGCATAGCAGACTGGAGAGTTATGAAATACTTTTACTTCAGCTCTTTGATATGCCGAATGATATTTTTTTAAGTAGTGTTGTACTCTCTAGAGAATGGTTTATTAAATCTATACATACAGAGACTCTAACAAGTTCACAGTGACCTGCACAGTGTCACTAGGTAACTGTGTGTCACTTACTCCACTGTGGATGTGATTTTCGTTGACAGCTTAGAACCTGTGAATGATATGTGATCATTAGTGAATTAAAAACAATAAAAGAGGGGCTTGAGACAAATGTACCCTAAAATATAAATTACTATCCTTTTGTAGAATAGTGTCAAATGGTATCTACTCTAGAAATAAACCCACACTATCACACTTTCAAGTGAGCTCCATATTACTAATGCTATTGCTCTCTACCTCTGCATTTCTTGTGTTTATTCACTTTGCCCCCACCTTTCTTAACCCTTCTGAGTTCACATCTGTCTTTAAATACATTTTTGAGTTCCTGTATATATTTTTGTATGTCATTTCACAAAAACGTGACTATATTTTCATAAAAGTCTGCATAGCAGTTTATAGTCACTTAATTTTGAATCAAGACCACATTTACAGTTTCATTAGGACTGAGATACCCTATCTTTCTTCATTTAAAAAAAAAAAAAAAAGCAACATACGTCCCAGTCACATCCATCCAAATTGAAATCCCTGGAAGACACATGAAACTTCCAGTTGCGCATATCCTTAAACCACTGATGAGGTGAACATACTACATATTCTGTTTCTTTAAAGCTCTTTTACAAAGCATTCCCTACTGCCTCTCTCTACAATGGGACAGTGGACTGCACAAATCTCTGTTCTGACAACTCAGCAACAGAAGTATGTAGTAACAGGCATACTTGCAACAGACCACGCAAAGATTTCCATATTTTTCAGTCTTCTGGAACTAGAAAGCCAGCAGTGGAAGCAATCTGTAATGCTAACGATCCTTCCCATACCACCAGCAACCACCTTATCAAACCTACATCCTGCAGTGCTATAGGAATGGGCAAACTGAAGAAGAGTTAAAACTTCAGTCTCAGGTGAACAGCATCACCATTTTAAAGTAATCTCCACCAAAATCTACTCTAGTTTCAACATTATTCTAAACATCATAATCTGCGGAACACTATTTCTCCATACTAGAGAAATCACACTTCTCTGTCTAAATAAAAGCAAATGGAGACAATGAAGTTGCTCATCATTCACTGCTTCTGTGATGTTCTCCACTAGTCAAGTTCCCTTTTTATGCTGATTTCATGTAACAAGACAAAACAACTGTTCTTACAAAATGGAAATGTGCAATTGCAGAACTGTAACAACTGTGTGGGGCAGTCACAAGGTTCAAAGTGACCTTATTTTAAAATTCAGTTTGACGGTTCCTTTGACTTCTGCTACAATAACAAATGGAAATACCATTCGCCAAGAGACAGGCCAGCTGCTTTCCAGCCTCAGGGTCTCAGATACATCCTTTCCCAAGAACCACAAGCCACCTGAATAGCTGCTCTACATCTTCACAGCCTCATGTATATTCTTTAGCAAGACCCACAAGCCTCCTGTACCCACAGAAAGTATTGAAAACCAAAAAAAAAAAAAGAATACTCTTAATTAGTCTACTCTCTCTTTCCTCTCACCCTTAGAAGCGACAGACCTTTAGTCCTCATTTCCCTCAGAGCAGCAGAAAATACAGGCCTCTCTCTGTAGTTACAATTCAAAACAACTGTTCAGTCAACACAAAAGGAGATAAAACTTATCAAATGTAAGATGCTTGTTGAACACACTAAGATCAAACAACGTCTTCAGTTTTAATCAATTTTTAACATCCATTCAACTTTTTATTTTTAAAAAAATCTATCTGTATTTCATACACAGAAGGTACTAAGCAGCACAGTACCTACTGGCTATTTTCTATTAACTGTTTTTTATTAACAAAGAACCGATGCATGCTTGTTGGCAAGGAATACTTCTTTCTTGTAAAAAATACGGAGTGGAAAGAGGAGTACAGTTTGTAGGAAAAGCAGTACATGTATTGAAGATGAGAGCTAAGAGGATGACAATCTCGGCACGTTATATTCCCTGTGCGTCTAAGATCCAAAAGCACCGTTCCTGGACAGCAAATGCAGGACATGCTCCATGCCTCCCTCCATGTGCTCTCCCCAGTCCTCCAGTGCCCTCACTAGTCAAATTCTAGATGAGGACGTCTGCTGAAAACAAACAAGAAAACCCTCCCAAAACAAAATAAAAAAGCACTGTTGTTTGTGGACTCTATGTGAGTCACTGTTAAGTTGCTGTTCATAATTCTTCAAGTGTGCTAATACCCGCTCAGAGGACTTAAACAACATCCTACATGAAAGACGGAGACTATCACTACAAAAACAGTGACTACAAGATTTGGTGTCTGATCTTGCAGCAGGCTATGGGTCACAGCTCTTGGGAAAAAAAGTAGAGATAGTGCAAGTAGCTGTCTTATAAATTTCATAAAACAGGGATGTCCCTGAAGCATGAAGAGGATGAAGTCTGTGCTTTAGTCAGATGAGCTTTAATATTGATGGGAGAGGTTTATCAGCCATATGGTAGCAGGCTGATATACATTGACTAATTCATTTTGAAATCCTAAAACAGAAAACAGCTTGCCCTTTTACAAATGCCAAAACCAGGCATAAAAATACGAAGCAACAGCTTAAAAGGCTTTGCCTTATTGAGGCAATACAAAGAAGCCTGAAGTGTGGAGTGTGAAATTTCTTCCATTCAAAATTAATGGTCTTTTGGAGAAGAAATAAAAACCAAACAAATATGTTCATAGATGGTGTGAGGAGACAGCTTCAGGTGAATGCCCCACACCTCCTTGCCCTTACAGAGGGTGACAGGAGCCAGCAGCAGCATAGCACACCACCCTCACCAAGCTCATACCTGCGGCGGCCACGATGTGTGCCTATGGTAAACCAAGAGCTGCCAGAGCACCAGCTGTGCTGCCTCTCATCGACAGAGACACAGCGTGCTGCGGAACAATTTGCTTCATGCTGTGGAGAGTTACTGTCTTTTAGATACATTGAGATGAACTAACATTAGCTGGAGAAACTGGGATAAGGAAGGAAGATTAATATATTGACTAGCAGCAATTAGCAGCAGGACAACGCTGTGTAGCAATATTGCTCTTTATGTGGTCTATATGAAAGCACACAAAAAAGAAAGGCACTAGAGAGCCTAACTGATCCTCCTTGATCAATCTGTCTAGCACACCTACTCATAAAAGAGGGATCCATGTAGCCATGTATCACCATAGAAGAACTGCAGCTCCTGTTACGGATCTACAGCAGAATTTAGCTTAAAAGAATGATCAATAAAAGCACAGGTTTCTTTTAATGAAATTTTCCTCTCTCAAATGTGTTTTCCTCTATGATATTTCTGATATAGCCTACTATAATCATTAAAATAACTTATACTAAAACTGTAAGTAGTATTTGCTGTCTTTAAAACTACTGAGCAGACATAAGTCACCATCTGCAATCAGAGTTTGCTCAAGTCCAAAAGCAGATTTCAACAGGAGAAGCCTTTTGTGCAGGTACAAAACAATTATTTTCTTCACTCTGTCTCAAGATAGCATATTCCAAATCCCTAAAGCTGACCAGGACCTAAAGGTCAGCAGCTGGATTTTTCCTCTATTCAAGTCAGAACAAGAAAAGCAACAGGCACGAGGACAGCTACTAGTTCTAAAGCCTTAAAGGGCTCAGTTAACAAAACAATCCCTTCAGTCCACAGATGACACAACTATTTGAAACAGGAAACATGGTGGATTTGTTTTTGTGTATTTCAGTGCATCAACATTAATTAAACCCACCTTAACATTAAAACACTCTACACTTCCATCTTAAGCTTTCAGTTGAATGCCAAGTGTAAGATACCATCATTAAACTGCACACGTAACCGTAACAACACGTGAATTTGTAAAATATACACAAAAATATTAAATCATTACATATGCTTATCTACCTGATTACCAAGAAAAATGCCAGACTAATAGCAATGGCTACACATAACTACAGTTAAGTCATTTTAACGGACAACTACTGTTGAAGAAACAGTATTTTAAATCAGTTTTGGTATTTAATCAATACCTTTTTGCCCATCTTTTTTAATGAAAGATTTCACATATATTAAGTTACAATTGAAATAAGTGTTTTAAATAATATTACGGAGATTTAAAAAAGTTATTTAAATAATTTATAGGATTTCAGCATCCAGGTGGAAACAAATAATTTAATACATTAATATGCTATAGAGCATGCTTAATTTGGGGAAGCAATATTGACCCATTGTATGAATCATTCATCTTTGCCAAGAAGGTTCATTTTGCTATGGAACAGCACAGGTACTGAAAATCAATTCCAGTAAAGATAATTTTCTCATAAAAACAAGGGGGACTAGTAACAACACAGGGGAAGAACATTTCTAAATTAAACCACAAATATTTGCCCTCTCCACCCAGATCCCAGGAGCACTTCATACAGCACACCACTACTATTTCCAATGACGTGGCAAACCATAACTAGTGACCGTGTTCATGTGGTCTTGTAAATTCACATATGCAACACATCCAGCATGTCTCCCTAAAAAAAAACAACAAAAAAACACCACACACACAAAAAACCCCAAACCAAACAATCCTCCTTCCTGATATTTTGAACTATAATGAGTACATCATTTGCATTGTGATCCTTCTTATCTTTCAGTTATGCAACTTGGGTGTGAGGGCAAGGGGCATAATTTAGCAATAGACACATCATCCATGAGGGATGTTTTGTAAATAAGCCTGTCATTCACCTTTGTAAGGCACAAGTCATCATAATGTTGTTTCTCCCCACCTCCCACGCTGGTCATAGGACAGTATAATTAAAGAATAAAGCCACTATTCATCATAATAATATGAGGCTGATAATACCTAGTACCCAAAACTGGATTTAGGTGAAAGCAGGGGCAGGACAGTGACCAGCACACAAACCCAACTAGCCCTTACAAGCTGTGGAGTAAGTTTTGCTTCAGCATCAACGGGCCTCCAGCTGCATGTGCAGCTCCCAGGAGATGAAGCCTCCAGGGCGATGAGGGGCCGCTGCTCCAACGCAGCCAGACGGCAGGGACCCGACCTGACCTCAGTTTCCCTCCCTAGGGAGCAAAACCTTCCCTTCCAGCGCCTTTCCTCAAGACATCTCCCTTGACACCTCTTGAGGCATTCCTCTCACTTCAAGGGTTCAAAAAAAAGCCTAGGAGTTATGAGGCATGCATTTTAACGCAAAATCCCATGAAAACCGCACACAAATGCCTGTAAATACAGCATGTACAGTGACACTTCTGTAGAACAAACTTACACCACACAGACTACACTATCGTTGGCAATTTGTCCCCTCACACGCACCTTCTTGGAAAGGAGGCGATACCCAGGGGAACAGGGCACGGCCACCAGACGCTAAGCAATGCTTCCACGAACCAGCGAAAACGCGTGAGCGCACATAGACACACACCCTCCCCAGGCCGCCAGGGTGTTCTGAACCGAATTACAGCTCGGAGGGCGTTTTCAACGCTGGGAAGCTGAAGGGACCCAACCGCCCTCTGCCTGAACGCCGACACCTCCCCGGCGCGCAGCTGATCCGCACCCGCTGGCACCGCCGCGGCCCAGGGCCCCCATCCCTCCCTCCCTCCTTCTTCCCTACCGCGGCCTGGCCCGGGCCGCTGCACCTGTCCCACCGCGCCCCGGCAGGCGACTGTCGGCCCCGGCAGCGGCCCCCGAGCCCTCCGCGAACGGCGGCAGCCCCGGGGCGGGCACACCGCGCCTCAGGCAGCGGCCTGGGCAGCCCGCAAGACAACCCCCGCCCGGCCCCGCT
>VYZM01000936.1:53180-69988 GCA_013398915.1 Dromas ardeola | reverse complement strand
CCGCTCGCTCGCTCGCTCCCTCCGCGGCGAACTCCGGCGGCGGGGGCCGGGGGCGGAGGAGAAAGAGGAAGAAGGCCGGGCCCGGCCCAGCCCGCCTCGCCTCGGGAAACTCCCCTGACGTGGCAGCGGCGGCCCCGCCGTGACCGCGGAGGGAGGCACCTGCCGCGCCGTCTCCCCGCCCCGTGGTCTGGCCGCTCGGAGGGGCCCGCCCAGGCCGGAGCCCGGAGCAGGCCGCGAAGCCGGGAGCGGGCGGGCCGGGTCACGGCCAGGGGCGAAAATTCGTAAAATTCAGGACCTTTCTCTGCTGCCTGCAGAATAAGTCAGTTTCCAGCAGCCATGGGTGACGCTGGGGCCCCGCGGCAGAGCCGCCGCTGCGGGCGCAGCAGGCGGGCCGGGACGCCATGCTGCAAGCACCAGGCCGCAGTTCTGCCCGGTGGCTGCGATAGTGAAAATGCCTCGCTCCCCGCATCCCCGCATCCCCGCCTGGTCTCTGCCTTGAACCGCTGAGGTGACGGGGTGAGGTGTCTCAAGACCTTACAGCACAAGGAGGTTGCTTTGAAAACTGGGGGATTAGACCTTATTAGACTAGACCTTATTAATGCTTATAAATACCTAAAGGGTGGGTGTCAGGAGGATGGGGCCAGGTTCTTTTCAGTGGTGCCCAGTAACAGGACAAGAAGTAATGGGTACAAACTTGAACATAGGAAGTTCCATCTCAACATGAGGAGGAACTTCTCTACTTTGAGGGTGGCAGAGCACTGGAACAGGCTGCCCAGAGAGGTGGTGGAGTCTCCATCTCTGGAGACATTCAAAACCCGCCTGGACGTGTTCCTGTGCAGCCTGCTCTAAGGTGATCCGGCTCTGGCAGGGGGGTTGGACTAGATGATCTCCAGAGGTCCCTTCCAACCCTATGATTCTATGAAAAGGGGCCTCCAGGACCCTGCAGACCCACCGACACCCCGCCCAAAAGACTTAACCGTGCTGGCAGGCTTAGTAGCATCTTGTTTGTTGGTTTTCAGGATCATGAAAGGCTGAAATGGTGTCGTACACCAAGGGCTATTAGCTCGGGCAAGAATCATCAACAAGAGCTTGACTTGATGGGCAGATCCCCTTGTCCATCCCACAGTGCCAGAGGAATTGTTTGCCTGTATGACTTTGGTTTCTCTGCCGCCTAGTTACAGCCACAGTAGGAGGTAGCACTTTTAACAGCTTATAGCTACAGAAATACGTAACAAATTAAAATCGTCATTTTCACAGCAGTCTCAGTTTCCCTTTAATTCACTACAAGCTGTAAATAAGAAATGTGTCTGAGCTTTTATGTGCTTGTCTTCAACAGCATAAGCTTGAGACTCTTGTCTCTAGCTCATGAATTGTCCTTAATTTCATCTACATTGCTTTTATATTCTTCCTAATCATCTTGAAAAAAATTTTTTTTTTCATGTTTTTATGTCTTCGTTCACATTTCCTCTTTCCTGGTTTGATTGAACAACAATAGAAAACAGTTGTAAACAAAAACATCTGAGTAGGTATATTTTTTTCTCAGAATTGCAAAACCAGGCGTTACTTTTCCCTTTCCTGTTCTGTTGCACAGTGATGGTGTGGTAACAGCAATAAATAAATAAAGCAACTCCAATTTACTCCACCTTAACAAGTAGCTGAATTTTCGAAGGGACGAAGTGATCTTCGTTTTTACAGCACAAAGCACTACGAATAATGTAAAGCATAAATAATGTATATAGCAGAAGGGAAGGGATGGCGCCAGGCCTTGGGGTTGCCTCTTACACCAAAAGCACCCCACAGGGTACATTTAAAGGCCAAAATCTCTTGATGACATCTCAGCATTCCTGGATAACAACAGCTGATCTGACAGCTCGAGATAGTGAGCTGCAGGCACTGAGTGTCATGTTTACAAACTGTTTTGGTTGTTCTTAGTAGGTATGTCACATCTTCTCTTGCATGCCGGAGCCAACTTGCTGTGCAGTGGGAGAAGGGCTCTGGGACCATCTGTGACTAAATCTCGCCCTTCCCCGAAGTGGAAGAGCGGTATTTTGCGTTTGGAAATCTGGATTTCCACGTAAAAAGTTCTGGCATCTATTTTGATATAAGATAATTTTAAAAGTGGTATTATAATGTGTCATGAATCGAGCAGTGATAGTTATTATGAACTAGTTAAGAGTAATGTGGAGTTCAGCTTTCCCTTCTGGGCTCTGGCCTTTGACCCTGGATGCACTTGCAACGTCCTTTTATATAGTTCAAGGAGGAAGCACCTGCAGTTAACATGAAACTTGGGCTTTTAGCTAAAAAAAGAAATACACAGTCACTGTAGCTACATGACAGCTAAGCACTATTGAAAATAAGCTGAACAGACTTTTTAAGTAACAGAAATTCCCTGATAGGACGTATACATTCTCCCCGTTTAAGCAAGCTACATCGTGGCCTGGCTGGGTGCCGGGGTCATTGCCACGTGAAATCGTGCAGAGATAGAAGTATGAAACCGCTTTGATTTTCAGCCATATTATTAGTTAAAAATCAGAGCTGCATGAGGTGAATGCTGCCAGATGAAACCACCGATTCCTGTGAAAGTAGTCAGCGTATGGGTAGAAATCCGGGAATTAATTCCCAGCCCCACATGTCAGCTGCTGCTTGGGGCAGACGAGGAGCAGGCACTGCAGAGCTCTTGCACAGTCAGCGTTGTCAGTCCCGAGCAGCAGCATCCCTCCTCTTCCTGCCTCCAGTCAAAAATGCCCTTTGGATTTGTGTTTTCATCTGCCTTTGGTTTAGACTTTTGCACGGAGAAGCCATTTTGTGCTCGAACTTGTGGTTTCTTTTAAAGCCAAACACCAAATATAGTAGCAAAATTGCAGTCAAAGCCTACATGCTGGCGGCACTTCGTGTAGCTTGTGTATCCTGTCATATGATCTAACGGTGAAAAAATAAACATGGTCAGCTGAAGAATATAGAAACTGAAAGTTTGCCTGGACGCTGCTGCAACAAAGATTTTGTTATTTAATACCACACTGAATCCTTGCAGAAAGATTTTGCACAACTTCACCAAGTTGGTTGCCGGACATCAAGAAGCATCAGTTTTGAAAATATTAAAAATTGTGTGACTTTAGTAAATGTTTTACATTGAAATAAAGCTTCAGCTTGACCCCCAAAAAATCACTAATAATTTCTAATTTTTTTTTTTTTTACTTCTAGTTTCCAAGAAGATGTTTTTGCCCATGTTTCTATGTACTTTTCTGTAATTGTCATATACTGATTTTTTTTTATTTTTGGAAGAAAACAGAGACTCTGATACAGCCACCTAGCTTTGGAGCACAGGAGCATATAGGCCCCTCTCTTGCTAAAAATATTACAAATCATAAGGTCTGATAAAATGCATATTAAAAAATTAATGACAATCAAAAGATCTGATAAAAAGCATAATTATTCAATTGCAGCCATTTCTTCAGTGAAAGAAAGGCCAGATCAGAGGGGCATAATTCCCTGGGCAACTGCAGATTATGGATATACATTGCTGAGCTGATTACCAGAGGCTTGCTTTATAGCTAACGAAGAGAAACAGAGCTTCTACAGCAGAGTTCATCTTGCCTGGAATAAATGTTAGCTGTAGATCCAACAAATCATGCTTTAAAAGTTCCTGGATTTCTCCATTAGCTGCAAAGGATTATCTGTGTTCTAGATAGTCCTAGTCAGGTATTTTCATATGTATGTATAGCTGTATCTGATATATATAGCTCTCTATATCTGATACAAATATATCATGCATTTCCCTTCAGTTTAAAAGAATGACAAACATTTCACTCGATAGAGCCTCTTATTTTTAACAGTTAAGATTCTTGATGAACTGACCTTACAGGTCTAAGAGGGGAGCTCAGCAGGTAGGAATGGGAATCACAGAGTTCAGCATGCAGAGTTGGGGGGATGGAAATCAAGAAGCCTCCAGCAGAAGCCCCCGAAGAGGGAGTTCCTCCCAAAATCTCCCCTTTCTCTTGGAGGCAGGACACCTGCGTGACACAGGGGTTCAGTTTTTGCACTGATGCATCAGTGTAAATTCTTGCAGACCTTGGGGAATTAAGCTAGGTAATGTGACATTGAACTACTATTTATTTCTCTGTGCAGGTCATGTAATTATGTGAGGTAAGGTACATTTCCACAGTGTATACTATACGTTAAGTGATTACCTAAAGTCAGCTCAGAGTGGGGTTTGTATGCTTTGTAGGCTGTCTCATAAACTCAGCTACAAATCATTTCTTCTGGAGAAGGTTTGAGATCACAAAAGCTTATGGCAATACAATAGTTCTTTGTACAAAGCATTCACACCCTGCTTTCACCAATTCACAAAATGTAGAGCAGTTTGCTTCATTTATAATGCTACCCTTTCAATACAGACAATTGGCTGCAGAATTAAACTCTAATGGAATTAAGGAATCTAATATTAATATGCCTATATTATCAGTGGGAACAGATATGACTCACTTGGAAGAGAAATCATTATTGTGCTCTTTGGTGACTAATACAGTCTCAGCTTTTAAAATCCTTTATGTGAATTCAGACCTGGTAAATCTGGATTCAACAAGTGCACCTCCTCCTCAACGATGAAAACAAGCGCGGCATTGTGTAACCAAGGCCCTGTAGCAATTGCACAGATGCTCGGTGCTTTCTCAGGAAAGCGATTACTGTCTTTTCTTCAAGCTTAGTTCTAAAGCAACCCATCTCACAAAATGGGCGGCTTTGCCAGATGACTTTTAATTGGCATTACTTCATAAATGGAAGAAAGAGAGTGAGGGAAGAAGTTAGCAGATTGCTGTAACTGCCCAAGCAAGGGAGTGCCTCATGTAGACCATCAGTGCAGAGTTTGTGGAACATCTTGCAGTAGACCACACTACGTGAAGTCAAAATAAAGGTACTTTCCCCCCTTCCCCCCCCCCCCCCCCCCCCCCAAAGAAGGGGAAGAGTCACGCCAGTCACTTGACTCACACCCCTCTGGCATCATCGTTTTAATAGTTCATGTGGTTTCCTGGTTCAGAAGAAATGTGCAAAGGCACAAGTCAAAGCTGACGCTGCTGTCTGAATGACAGCTGTTTGTGTTTCCGGACTTTGCTGATCTAGTAACTCTATAGCAACTACGGATAATGGCAGAAATTTTCTCTGGTGCATATTCCTTACCGTCTAAATTGCAGAGAGTGCTAGATAGTTGGAGAGCAGTTGTGAACTACTCCAATTAAAAAATATTTTGCTCTTGTGCTACTATTTCATGAGAAAATGCCAGGCATAGCCTTTGACTCATGCAGCCAGTTTTTCATGATCCTCCCACTTCAGGACCCAGATTTTCTTTTTGTCACTTTTTCCATATGTGAGTTGCTCCCCATGTCTCTTCACTTTAACTTACTCCCATAAGCTTCCTTCTGTGAAGGGAGACTCTGTCTTCACAATTACACAGCAGCCAGAGGGAGAGCAGTCAGGATTACGTCTGTGGGATTGCCATCAAGCAGTGTTTCCACCCCATCCATTCCAAAAACATTACTCAGGACTCTAATGTGAACTTGCATGTACCTGCTTGCGTACAGCTGCTTGCATACAGCTCCTGCTGACTCAGCAATGCCAATAAAGGATTTATAAGCAGGCCCTTAATTTAAAGCTCCTCAAAAAAGCATTTTACAATCAGTGTAAGGATGATTAAAGCTTACTGTGTCTTTAACCAAGATATATTGAGTTATTGGTCATCTCTGCGAGCTCCCTGTAGGTATCTGGGACACCCAGGAGTTTCTCAGATGGTTAGTGGAAATCTAGGGCTTGATTCAATTGCACACCCACAAGCATCTGGTGCCACATGAGGTATCCCAAGGTGTGGCAGACAGCCATATGGAGCAGAAAGGTATGATATGGGATACTGGTGCCGTTTGAACGAAGCAGTAGCCGAAGACCAGTGCCTAGAGCACCTTCAATGATATGAGGGTCCCATGCGGGCAACTGGACTAAACCCCTAATAACAACAGTCAAGAGAGCTCAGAGCGTGGCCCTGCTGACCGAACAGGTCCACCCTCTGGCAAATTGCATTGCTCTCTGGGCTCCAGCCAAGCATATTAACCCGCTCTCCACTGCTAGTAAGTCACCTCCCTCTGCCGGTTCAGCTGCTTGGGCTCCAGAGCCCAGCCCTGGTAGAGCTCAGCCCCGTTGCCTTGGGTTGAGCACCCTCAGAGGATTGCTGCACCCTGAGAAAGGGCTGCACAGCAGAGCCAGCCAAGACAAGGCAGAACCAGAGATGGAGGCAGGGTTGTGGAGATGACGTCCAGAAAAAAACCACTGGTGTGAAAAGGCATAAAATGCTGGAAGTGGGGAGCCAGAAAATGGCCGTTTGGTGACACTGGCCAGTGAAGACTCATCAGGTGTCTTGCAGGGGGAGGTGAGCAAGTTAATGCTTAGTCTAGTAGCTTGCTAGTCACAGCCACCTGTATTAAATGAAGAAATTATTACTTTGCACTTTTAAATTGTGTGTATCTGCTTGCAGGGTTTTTTTTGCAGATGGTGGAAGGTGTCTTGCAAAGCGACTCACGAGGGATGCAGATTGGCAGGGGATGCAGGCTGCAGAGGAATTTTGTTATTCTGAACAAGGAATAACAAAAGCTGAAAACAATTGTGCAGTCTGCTGTTGTTGTAACTATTCAAATTAGAGATTTAGAGCTTGGATTTTATGGGGACTATTAATGGTAGCAATATAACAAGGGGAGAGAAGAAGGGAATGAACTTCTCCCATTCTGAGGAACTTTTAAGGATGCACTCAGTTCACGGGAGCGGAAAGCTTTCATGGGAGAGGGTAAACTGCAAAAAACAGGAAAGGCATTTATAATCTGTCAAGAGAACACTAAATTTAAAGCCAATGCTCAAGTTTCTGCATAACGGGCTTTATGAAGAACTTGGAATGACGACTGCTGCTTTATAGATAGAAAATGTGGAATTGAAATACGAAATGAAATTGCTGAAGGAACATGACTGGAAACGGTGCTGAGCAAGGGGAACAGGAGTGCTGGGAGTGAGGCGATTCATGTGCCTCTGCTGCAGAGCTTGCCTTCAGCACTTAGGATGCGAGACCAGACAGCATGATGAATGGCATATTGGCAGCCAAAAGAAGTTCGAGCAGCTGTGGAGTACTGAAAGAAAAGCAATTTGTGGATCAGACCATTTGGCTCGCCAGAGGATGATTCAGTCTTTGAAAAGAGCACTGCGGAACAGCAGAGTATGCTTCCACCTCTCAGTGCAGGGTTTAGAGATAAAGATGTTGGCCCCCAGGACCTTCTGATTTGGCTCTGCTGGATTTCCCAGAAGGCACACCCTGGTTCTCTTCTGCTTTGCAAAAGGAGTTGAAACAGATTACGTTTCCCACGGCTCAGATGGTTCTGGTTGTTACCAAAGTAGTCTCCAAAACTGATACGGATATGCAGGAACAGGGGAAAGTTCAAACAGTAGTTGATTTAACCTCAGAACAAGTAGGAATTGTATCACAGGTGTCAGGTCCCTTGAATGATACCACTGCCAAGTAGATGGTGGGGCTTCTAGAAACCCCAGGGGTGCTGATTAAAGACTTTAACTTTATTGCTAGGATATCCACCACTCCATCCGGTCAGGCAGTTTTTTAATTAGGAGGACCAAGAACATAAAGTTGCAGTGATGAATGGATTGGTACTGGCTGCGCAGACACCTACCTGACATATACACACCTACACGCAAACATGAGTTCCCCTGCGTCAGAAACTCACAGTGGTGATGGGAAAGTGCGTTAGGACTATACCTGGTTTATGCTATTTGTACCAACAATATCCTTTAAGTTCAGCAGAGTCCAGAACGGCTTTTAGTTTGCACTAAGTGGGGATTAAAACCTATATAAAGGGTAAATCCTGCTATAATAGCAAAAGCGGCTGTGATACTGTCCTGTAAGTCACTGCCGGGCACTACTGCGTGGGCCCTTGAGGACCATATGGTGCAACTGAGCTTGCCCAGACCACCTCACCACGGTTCAACATACACGTGCGCATCTTGTTAGGATAAGCCCATCGTCTTTCTTGGCTTGCATGCTGTGAAAGAGGGCAGCTTGGAATACACTATGAAATGTTCTGGCCTACCCACTAGGCCATTCTGTTTTTTTTTTTTTTTTCTCTCTCTCACATTTACACTCATTGATGAGGTGTTTAATCCCAACCCTTCTCAATTTAGGCCATGGTTAGTTGTTGGTTGGTTGGTTTGATGTTGTTTGTTTGTTTTTTTTAAAAAAAAAGGACATCAGTGGGTTTTTCTCTACCTTTTGGCACTCAGCAATTCCAAAATAAATAATCCTTGCTTCTCATAGCAGCTCCTGGTATTATTAAGGAAAATATCCAGTAGAGTATCTTCTCTGACTAGCCTCCTGAAAATCTTTTACCTTATCAAAAATATGTTAGTTTAGTCCAAGAGACACTGTGACAGACTGCTGCATTAGAACATTTTTTTCCCCTGGACGTACTTATCTATATGAATCTTTCATTTTAAAGTAAGTTCTGGAGATGATTAAGAAATGTTCAAAATCTGACCGCCAGCATAATCTGTAACTTGAATATGAACACCTATTTTATGGTGTGCGTACATACCAAAATTACATAAATGTCGTATAATTTTAAGGATGTTAGTAGCATTTAGATATTTTTGTACTCAATATTTTTTCAGTAGCTTTCTCCTCAAGACCTCGCCTGTAGCTCATAATGCTTATAAGCCAAAAAGAATAGGCTGGCAGGAACCAAGAAGACTGGGTTATCTGACCTGCTTACGATGAAACATCTGTACAGAAATAACAAAATGAGAAAGGTAACACAGAAGATATCGGGGAGAAAACAAATGAAAAGAAACAGTCTGTTAGAGTCTTTTTTAAACGTAGCCGTTTGAAGATGTATGTGTGAGCTATTGTGCAAATATTAACACAGTAGGAAATCAAGTGGGATGTCAACCATATGCCACCATATCAGAGGAGCCCAAAAGAATTTCCCAACCAAACTTATTTCTTATTTTCCACACAGCTGAAACAGGTGAAGTTGATGTGTTTGTCTGTAATTGGGTAAATTCAATTTCAGCTATCGATAAGTATTTAGAATCTGAGTAAGAAATTTTGGTGTTAATGACCCGATTTCCCCATCGAACAGGACAGAGATAAAGCCGCAGCAACAAAAATCACTATGTAATAATGTCATGCACATCATTAAGTACAAAAATGGGAAAACCTTAATGTTCAATTTAAGAAAAAAATATTCTGCAATGACTATTGCAAATAACAGAGACAGTAAATATGTCATTAAAGCAAACAGGTGCTACTGTGTATGTTGACCTGTTGAGGATTATTTTCTTTAATTCTTCAAATTAATCTGATGATGCGTATAAAAATTGAGTTTATAGGTTCTTTAAAATTTCTTTGAAAAAATCACTGCAGTACTTTCACATACTGAACTCCCTTAGTATAAAACTTTACCACAGGAGTGCAATTTCACATGCAAGAAAACACAGAATCTTTGTTTTAATGAGAAAAATAATAAATTGTTCCATCACAAAACATGAGATCTCAAGTGATCGATTTGAATTATGCTGTATCAGAGTAGTTTGCTCCTGTTGGCACTTCCATGCTAATGCACTGCACATCTGTAATCACAGAATTCAGAAAGACGTTCCAGCACTGTAACATTTTAAATAGCCACGTTCCAGTGCATGCTCAAGGATGCATTTTAACTCTTCAAAGAACCCATTAAGTACTCTGGGCCGCTGCCTATTGAATTACAGAGACTTCCTCAACTACAAGTTGTTGGAACCGATGTTTTATGCTTATTCAGCTCCTGACTTTAAAGTGTCTATGGGATACTAAATCAGTTTGGATTTATTCTAAACCAGTGTTTTAAAGAGACATGGCTCGTTCAGTAATGGTCCCCACTATGTCTAGGCAACTCTGATGATACATAAAAATGGAGACTTACAGATCAGGTATTTTGGAACTACTGCACTATTTGGGGAGCGATTACTTCTTGCACAATTTCTGATTTTAAAAAAGGTATCTCAACACTGTCTTGTCAGAATTGTCTCTTGTAGCACATGGGGTATTTAATTTGTTTAAAATAAAAACTAGAATTTCAATAAAATTTAAAAGAAAAAAGATTTGAAATAATATTTTCTTTAAAAAAAAACAATGAACCTTGCATGCCTCACTCAGTGCTCAATCACTTCAGCTAGAATATGAAAACCTGAGGTACTAATTAGAAAATTACTCAAAAGTGAAACACGCAAGTCATCATCTAAACTGAAAATACCAAAGTTAAGTAGTAAAACTGATGCGTTTTTAACACTATTTCAATTTTATAATTAAAGATATTTGAAACATAAATAATCTGATAAAAATTACGCTTACTCTGATAATATCCAATTAGAAATTTTATACATTAGCTAAAGTCACCTTCACTAAATTATGTAATAATCTATGCCAAATTCTGGAGGGGACTACAAAAGCTAACTTAATTGTCTTAAAAAAGTTGTTAGTCTCTAAATACCAGGGTATGCATGACTACATAGAACTCAGGCCAAACATATGGAAACCACATTCTTTAGTTATGATTCATACCATAGCCAGTATGATGAGATACTTTATTAAAAACAAAAAACAACAGTGTCTGGTCCAGTGTGGCAGGTGTTCTTTGTCCCACATAGTCACCTATGCCTGAAGGAATGAAGGGAGAAGGAGCGAGATTGTGACCCCATGGTGGGTCTCAACAAAATGAAAGACAAACGTGTGGCCAAAAATTATGGCAGCCCTTCAATGAAAGTCCTGTGGACTGGAGGGCTGTCAAAAGGCGGCTCTTCACCACAGCAATGGTGGGTAACTCTGAAGACAGCTTTATGTTACTTTAACTGAGGGGTTGGTCAGAAGAGCTGCCCGCATCTAAGATGACAGGTGGTGACAGCACCGAAAGGAATTTGAACTCTGCATTTTTGAAGCGTTCTGCTTTGATTACAGCTACTGTCATTATCCTTCACACTGGCATCAAGACCGGTACTTTTGGTTATGTTCAATGTTTCTCACCTTCCTGAGCACTCACTTATCAAGTGAGCCTTGATGGAGCTGAGCTCCATCTACTGACTAGAACCTTTTTCTAAGAACTCCACATATATTCAGGAGACTTGTGCCAAAAGAGCCAGTTTGTTTCAAAAAGATAAGTCACGTGCATCAGGCAGCAGTAAAGGTCTTGGTAACTACTGGTCTCCCCCCTTTTGGTAGTGTTTGTGTTTGAGAACCTTTGCATTCATGCCAACTGGCTCTCCCAGCTCATGTATTCAGTACAGTACTACAGCCTCAAGATGTGTCAATATATAGCATACAGAAACTCTGCATTTACGTTCAAACTACAACTGAATTGAGACTTGCTAACCACAGGCTAAAACCCTCCTTGGTCAACAGAAGCCAGCAAACACTGGGGGCTCTTAACTCACTGATAAACATGCAGCATGATGCCTTTCGTGGATAACAGAAAACTTTCCAATTCCATTTTCCCTTCTGTCTCCAGAGCTATCTCAGCTAGGGGCAGATTAGTTATGAATGAGTGCTGTATAGCTCCCCTTACCTGCTTCTGGTGTACTGCAAGCTGCCTCCCATTCAGGTCAAGCTCTTCCCACTCCCAAGAACTGCTGACAACACCGCTGGACCGCGTGTGCAATTGGTTTGTGGCGAGACTGGGAAAAAAGAGTTGCTCTTCCAACTAGAAACTATAATTTTGTATTGTTAATTAAACAAAAACAGTGAATACAGAACTCAGAAAGTAAGTTTTACTTCTTTTTAGGTTTGAGAGTGCTCTGCTGTCCTGGCTGATCCTGTGGCAAGTCTGCCCACGTTCAATATTAAAATAAGGAGTGATGTATGCTGATTACTACAGCAGGTAAATTGTCCAGTCCTCATTTTAATGGTCTGTTCTTGATTTCAATCACAGACATACTCCTGTTAGAGGGAATCAGAACCCAGTGCTCACATCTTTAGGACTTCTACCAGTACATCAGAACGTCAGGGTGGAAATACATACAGATTCTTCACTGCACCAACTGTAGATGTGCAGGCTCTCAAAACAAACTTAGCAATGTAAATTCAACGTTTCAGACACAACACCCTCCTCTGAAGCCTTATAAAAATACCAGTGCAACATAGAGCCATTTTACAAAACAATTATCTTTATAGAAAGGTATTTTAGTGATATATGCTGAGGTAAATAATAAAAACAGACCCAACAGAGGGCATGACCAGTGTTATGGAGAACTCCAGATGAAATTTGGCCAAAAGCCTGTTTTATAAAAGCTAATATTTACCTACCAGTTATGATCCCTGGTAAGGTGCTTATTGCTGTAATACTTCAAAATTAGTCTTCAGTTTACAAATTGAAAAATATACGAAATTAGATCTGTATGAATGTTAGGTATTAGCTGTCACAAATTTTAAAAGGCATTGTACCAAGTTTTCTTAATTGTTTACTAACCAATTTGATTGTAGCAGGTAAATAAACTACAGCATACATTTTACCTGACACCATGCATCAAAATCACCATAAAAACTAAGTATATCAAAGTCCAACTCCACAAGGAAAACATGAAAAAGTGCAAATTATGTACCCAGTATTTCTGTCACAGCTGTTTTTTCTTAATATGGCATGAAAAAGGTTTACAGCATATATTAAGAAAATTCTTACACGTGTTCACCTCAATGCATATATATACAACATTTTGCTCAAAGTGCTCACTATATGAAAAAAACTGATTGGATAAAAATATTTAAACAGTGCTTTCTGAACGTTCAGGGAAAATTCATATAATACATCAGTTCCATTTGTTTTCCTCTTCACTCAGTGCAATGAGATGCAGAAATCACATCAGCTTCAAGAAAACTTTTCTTGCCACAGTGCCAGAAAACCTCAGTTACAGTGGCATTCTTGGTGTCCCATTGGGAGTGGGTCTTTTATTTTTTTGCAGGTGGCTTTGATGTTTTCGAGATCTTACTACTTTCATTCTTACTTCAAATACTTCTTGTATGGCTTTTCGAAAACAATGGAAATTGTAGTCTATTAATCCTACAGAGACAGAAATGTTTTCCATATTAATAAAGACATTTATACAAATTAGGTAATGAAAAAATTACTTATATTCTACATTTAGTGAAATACCACACTGTCTCTCTGGAGGTTATAATCAGTGAGTTTTACAGGCATTTTTTGCTACGCTAAGCAAAAGCATGTTTGCTAAATACAAATAATTCCATGAGCATGATAGTTTCGTACTATGTCTGATATTAAATATACTTATTAGTCTTAAGAGAAAACAAATACAAGTTCATTGGCAGATAACAAAGCCTTAACTTAATAAAGAGCTTTGGAGAAGTCCTCGGTATACAGTAAGAAAAAATAAAACCTTTCATAATCCTTTCAGTCTCCATCTCTGGAGACATTCAAAACGCCTGGACGCGTTCCTGTGCAACCTGCTCTAAGGTGACCCTGCTCTGGCAGGGGGGTTGGACTAGATGATCTCCAGAGGTCCCTTCCAACCCTATGATTCTATGATTCTATGATAAAATATGGTGTCATTTTGTAAATTTGCTTTACAGAGTAACTGTGATAAAAATAAGTAGCATCTAGTAATCAAAGAATTTTCATTTTTTGACAATGCATAAGCTTTGAAATGGATACTTGATAGAAATACTACCAAGTAACAGCTAGCTATATTTCATCTTACATTGTAATTGAAAAATAACACAATAGACATGCTGTTAGTTTACATACATACATAATAGGCAGATAATATTGCCATGTGAGTGGGCTGAATGTGATCCCACAGAAAAGCTGTAAAGCCATATTAGTAGTCAATCGGAAGATTTACTGGGTGCTACAATTGTGTAATACTACAATACAATTTTAGAATTTTGGTACTGAGCTTATGACCTCATTCAAGGTTAAAGCCATAAGCTTTCTTAACTCAAATACTGCAGTGTTTTCCACTTCAATTTCCCTAACCGGAGATGATACATATTTTAAGTGGTTTAAATCCACCATGTTACACTTTTCTTTTTTTTTCCAGGAATTATTTTCCCTCTTCCTAGAGTTCAGACAAAATATTATGCGGAAGTCACCAGGCACCAAAAGCTAATCTGCATTATAATACCAAAACTTAAAAGAGTACAGGCTACAGCACTAAGTGTCCCAAACTATGAAGACACAACAATCTGATGCAGTTGTGCACAAACCCTAATGGATGTTTATTCAACATGGTGTCTTTTCTGAAACAGTGTTTCTGGTAGGTATGTCAAAGTAACACTTCTTATGCTTACAGTTAAAAAAAAAAAACCAGGTGACCACATCTAACATTCATAGATAATAAAGGCGGGAGGGGTATTAAAGAAAATTCCACAAGTTCAAGTTCTATAAAATAAAAGCTAAACAGCCTGTCATCCAGCCCAGCAAACGTAATGGTGTAAGTACTGTATTCACAAACACACCGACTGGTGAATTACATATCACAAGATGGGGACACAAGCCCAGATGATGGCCTATTCTTACACTGCTCAGTTCTGGTCTCAGGGCATTTCACCAAGACCAATAACTCAGTGAACATCATGCCAGCGAGCAGAGCAATCATGATCTAAGGTTTCACTATTGACCTTGACCAGGCTCAGAGAGATAACCAAGAAATTTTATGCACTTTAACTGCAAAATATGAAAGCCACCTAGTTCCCAAACACGCAGCTTTTCAAAAACCTCCTTTCAGAGATGAGAAAAGCAAGAACATATTTCTTTTTATCAGCCAGTTTCAATAATTTTCCTTTAGCTACGGCACGCAAGCTGTTCCAAATGCGTCTGCTGGGGCCAACAGGTACAAATCAACATTAGCCAAGATAAACTGACACATTCTACTGTTGCAGATGGAAGCTTTACTGTACTGGATGTAAACTTTCACATGCTTTCATATCAGAAAGTTGTCAAATACATTTATGATTTCAACTTATTTTAATGCCAGTACAAATACCTCATGCCTTTAAACATGTTATGTAAGCTCTATCAAGCTGTACTTACCTTTAATATTTGTGATACAGCTAAAGACTTATCAGCTAATGACAACCACCGTTATTCATTAACTCGCTAATACAAGGGAAAAGTAACGCAATACTAGAAAAAGGAAAAATACCTTTTCTCTCGAAGCTTTCTTCTCTGACGAAACAAACAAGAGCAAGGAATTTTGTCACTTCTTTTAAATAAAGGACAGTTGTATTGTTCAGTTTTATGATTGCCATTGATTCTTTGTCATAAGGAGTTCCAGTGCCATCATCTTTAAGCCTACGGGGCAATATTCAAACAAACAAGAAAAGATAAGCCATCAAATGTGCTAACAAAAGTACTTCCACATTGGTTCTTTCAACAGATAATCTCAAACTTCATGAAATTTTCATTATAACCTTTCAGAGACTCTTCTCCAAACTACACACTACATAAACTAAGAACACACAGAGATTAAATCGTTTATCCAATCAAACACCAGATCTTAGATCTGGGGCTAGAAATCAGCTTGTTTGATTGCAAATACATGAACTGGAGCCTTATTTTTTCCTCTATTAGTTGCCAACCATTTACCACAAGGTTGTCTGTTTTCTTTTAATCAATGCACTATATTATGACTTTATCTAAAACATGTGAACCAGTAAGTCTGTACTGATAATTCCAAATCTAGTAACCTTGCTTGAGCAGTGGCAGATGACTTACAGTTTAAGTCATCATGAGACTTTCCTCATGAGATCTTGGCTTTTGCAACATCAAATCATGAGAAGAGATTTCTCCTTCACAGATTATGTGCCGTGATGATCACTGTATTAGTTTTAAACCCTGTAATTTTACCCTCATTCCTGAATGCACACACAGATCTTATCAAATGGGTAGTTATCACCAACATCCCAGAACAATTAGTATCAATAATATATTAAGGTAGCAAGTTCCACAGATGCTCCAGGAACAGAGCACAAGAAATGAATTGTAGGATCATGTCTTTAGTCTATAGCTAAAAAAACATGGCAAGCAGATTTCTGGTGATAAATGCTAAATGGTTACACAAAGACAGTGGCAGAGTGATCTTTTGTGAAGAGAGAACCCCACAGGTGGTGTTGTACAGATAATAATTTTTGAACTACACAGCAGCATCTTTCTCTGTACAAAAAAAATGCCACAGAAT
This sequence comes from Dromas ardeola, assembly GCA_013398915.1. Lineage (NCBI taxonomy): Eukaryota > Metazoa > Chordata > Aves > Charadriiformes > Dromadidae > Dromas > Dromas ardeola. The sequence continues at coordinate 53,737 of VYZM01000936.1, read as the reverse complement.
CAGCATCCTTTATGGTATACTTCCGTAAAACACACATTCTTGTACAGTTACTGAAGTGACCAACTCAAAAATCTGAAACATACAGCAGAATATGCAAACTTAAGAAATTTTAGAAAGACAGTCCACAATTCATTGTTCTTTTGAAGTTCTAGTGCTTAGTGCACATCTACACTACGATTCTCCCTCGTACCTTCTCCAAGAGCACAAGAAGTCTATCAATGGGTAGGAATGCAAGGCTACCAAAGACTGCCTTTTAGCCTCTAAGTCTATACATCTTAATGCACTAATTCTTAATGTGCCCCTGCCTTTCCCAGGAATAGCTGGCATTACATTTGGCCAAGGGCCAAGCCATTTAAAACAAAACTTGCAAGGAGGGGTACGTGCTACCCCAGGAGATCTCCAGTTGGTAATGTATACAGAGAGGAAACTGGAAAAAAAACCCACTCATAAAGGTCACGTAGACAAAAGAGGACTAACAGAGAACTGAAGCAAGAGTGAAGCAGCTCTTTAAGGCCAGTAGAGGCCACTAGCTATTAAAATAAATATGGGCCCACTTT
>VYZM01000936.1:38505-53144 GCA_013398915.1 Dromas ardeola | reverse complement strand
GGCATCCTTCAGTTGTATTCATCTCTGTGGAACAAAAAAAGTTAATGTTAACGTTTCCTTTTATTTTAGGTTGGTTACTTCCCACTCCTTCCTCCACATAAAATTATTAGCACAGAAAGAAGAAGGTGTTCACAAAAGAGGCTGGGCAGGGAACAGTGCTTGTCGCTGGCAGGGTATCTGTATCTCAGAGGCCTGACATTTCCTCCTCCTCTCCTGTCCTGACAAATGGCACATTCTCATTATTGTTTATACCCACATCATTTTAATTTTGAGGCCATTCAGATTCTAGGAACACAGTTTTATCAAAAACATCAACAGTTTACTTACCCATATATACAAGAAATGTCAATCACAACATCTATCATATCACAGCAGAGCTCATAAGTTTGCATATCCACTGGAGTACTGTCCGTTGCAATATAGATCTTACTGACTACATCAAATAAAAATGCTTTTTCAATCCCAGAATTCTATTTAAGAAAAAAAGAAAGAAAAATAAAATGGAAGCCATGTCTTCAAATTAATACCGAGATTTTTTGTTCCCCTATTTGCCTGCAAAAAGCTAGGCTGAAGAAGTGGAAGTTAAACTGCAATCAAGCTCATTTTGAAAGAACTGTACATACAGCACTGCCATATTTGTAGCAAACCGCGATGCTCACAGACCTTCCAACAGTTTCTGTCTCTGAGCAGCCATAATGCCAAGTTACACTCACAAACCTCCCCTCTCTGGAAAACATCTGGAGAAATTACATTTATTTTCAGTGGCGGGGGGCGGGGGGAAGACGGGGACGGATGGGGACACCAACAGAACGGAAGTCCTCCAAGATCAAGCTTTTGGTTGTAACAACGGACGTAAAGAGAGAGCTGTAATTTAAAGTTGTTCTAGCTGGACACGTAAGAAGGTAGAAAGAAGGAAAGTAAAAGGTTAATGGACAAAGAAGGCAGTAGTGTTCAGGAACTAATTTCTCAAGGAAATTGAGAAATTGTCTCACAGGGTTCTGTAGCTGTTTTACTGTCTGGTTCCTTAGAACATCTTTTAGGATCACAGGACAAAGACCAGTATTTTGATGATGCTCTTTCAGTTTTCATGTAGCATTGGTGGTTAAAGCCATGTTTATAATGCTAAGGCTTGCTAATGTGATGACAGCTATGTTCCTCTCATCCTGCCAAGCTGATTAAGACTCTCTCCATACTGGAGATGTATCATATTCACAGCTCTGAGAGGCTAGCCAGGAACGCTAGCTCATACTCTTTGTGTAGATAAGTAAACTGCCATAAGCTTCGACTTTAAGAAAAGCTTTAAGAAAAAAAAAAAAAGAGAAAAAAATGTGTACTGTTTAACTGAAAACAGTAACTTCGCTTGCTGATATCAGGGAATTGCACCTGGGCAGCTGTCCCAGCATGAACACAAAGGGCAATTTCCCAGCATTGCTAAAGCTCAAGCTATAAAATATGCTTCAGAATCCACCTATACAAAGAAGAGAAGCAACTTTCTCCCATCAAACCAAATTTTCTACGTATACGGGCTTCCCTTTTTAATATGGTTTGGGACTGCTGCCACAGCAGTTTTGTAACTGCCAAAAAAACACACTGAAAACCCCTAACAAGTTTTAATAGCTTCAGCTTCCTTTGTAGTTACAGAACTTTTCCTTTTTCTTCTTCTTCTTTCCATAGTTAAGAGACTAAAGTGACCCTCCCACGCTCCAAATTTCCTGAAATAGGTAGAAAAATTTCAACCCTAGGTACGTTATTGAACAATGGCCAGCAACATTTTCGGCATTTTTTTTAAAGAGTCTTGGAACTAGATGATCCCTTCCAACTCTAACCATTCTATGATTCCATGATTTCTGCCACCATTGCACACGCAACTAAGGCTGGAAACACCCATCAATAATAAGAGAGTACAGAGGTGAATTTCTTGCATTTCATTACGGAAAAAACTCTGTAAGTGACACACTTCAGTAATTCATTAATAAAAGAAATATTCAAAACAAAGTATACACTGTGGATACCTTAGGTACATGGGCTGAAGCAGACAATGTACAAGGAGAGTCTCAGAGAACTGGGTTTATTCAGCCTGAAGAAGAGAAGGCTCGTTGCTATCTACAAATACTTAATGTAAGGGTGCACAGAAGACAGAGCCAAACTCTTCTCAGAGATACAGTGTTGAAGGACAAGAGGCAAAAGGCACACGCTGGAATTCTGACTTGATATAAGAAAAAAAAAAATTAGCATGAGAGTGGTGAAGCACTGGGAGCACGCTGACCTGAGAGGTTGTAGAGTTTCCATCTTTGGATATATACAAAGCTGGACTGGACCCAGCCATGAGCAACGTGCTCTAACCGGCCTGACTCTGAGCAGGAGCTGACCTCTAAAGGTCCCTTTCAGCCTACGTGGATCTATGAGCCTACGTTCTTTGAGCACTAAGAACAAACATGTATGCATATTTATGTTGGTTATTCTGCCCACATGTGATAGCTCTGCAATTTTAATTTTTAAATAAGAATTCTGACAGCACTTCACATACTTCAACAGCTGCTGTCAAATAACATTAATCAGAAGATTCACCTGTAAATATCATATAAGTATATTGCCATAATTCATTACCAAAATATGTATTTGAAAATACAAGTCATTTTAGATAAAAGAAGCTGGAATTCGAGCCCTGTAGTGTCATTCATTAGAAGTTGATTATAAAATTTTGTATTATATAGAGACAAAGTGATAATTTCAGCTGTACAGGTAAGATGTACCTTAAATTATTAAGATGCCAGTGACAATATAATAACATTTAACAATGATAAGTGATTTTTCCATCTCAGAACTCTGGCTGCTGCAGCTTGCCTGTACGTGCAGTGAGAGTTTAAAAGGTTTTCTTGAAATGTTTGCCATGCCAGCAGTTATGCCTGCTGGGAAGGGCAGAACTTCGTGTCTTAATTTAAACCTTGCTCATTTTCAGTTGGAACTAATACATCCTGGTAGGACCTGCTAAGAAACTGGCATGTATTTGCTTCTGTTGAACATTGTACGGTGACAGAAACCTCGGTGAAAGGGTAGGATGGACTGCCAGGAGTAGTAACAACTAAATTGTACCCATGTGACCTCGCATATTTCATTTGCGAGGGTTTTTATACAACTGTAACTGAAAAAGCAAAGGATTTGCCAGAACGTGTGTGAGAAGATTGCTCAAGGAAAAAAAATACCAGTACAAACAATAATTACAAGTCATAAAAAAAAAAAAATCAGGAAACAGTGAATAAAAAATACTATTCAAAGAGACATTATATCATTACCGCTCAGTCAGGGAAAATGACAATAAGAAATCAACTGTTTCTGTTACTAGAGCAGGAGGGTTCCTTATTAGAGAAAGGCAGGCCAACAGCTGCCTTATGCAACTGAATGAAATGCTGCCATTGATGTCAATGAAAGCAGGGCCAGAATAAGCAATAGTCATCTCTGACACAACCCCACAGTCTGGAAAGAAGATGCAACATGTGCTAGAAGCTCTATCAAGCACTCTGAATCAACGTAAGAGTGTTCCATGGCTAATCTGAACCTAGAGAGTCATGGTGAAAAGTCTTCTGCAATGAATATATGAGATTTTATTTTGGATAGGTAAAACCCATGAGGTTGCTGAAATTCAAAACACGTTTCTCAACTACACTGGGTTTGAGAAAGTAGAAAGCAGTTTCTATTCTTTAAATGGAATGGGTTCAATAAAACTGGTAGAATTACTCCAATTCCTAGTTTAGGTAAATGGGCCTATCTTTTTCCTTCTTGAAAGTATGAAAAGTAAGCCAAAATCTGTCCCTAAAATAGTAATTTTTAAAAGAACTTACCAGTCACTGACAGTTGGGAATTAATTTTGGACAGTTATTTAAACAGGTCTTGTGGCAAACAGCAGATTTAGTCAATGAATTTTAAATACGACATTTGAATTTACAGATTATGAAATTAAATCATTAAATAAACAAAACTGCACTTAATTTTATTTTTACCATGATAACTCACTGTTTGTTTTTAACATCTACTTTTTAACATCCCTCAAAAAAACCCCAACAACCCTAAAATGAAAATTCCTGTGTCACACAACTTGATTGCTTGGTAAGGCCATGATAACTGAAAAACAGACATCTATATGAAACTGCGAGAGCGTTAGGTAACATTTACATGGGTTTTGAATGCCAAACCAACTGTTATTTTATGCTTTACAAGCAGTTACATTAAAGAATGTAGAAGCAGTATTATCACACTGATGGTTCCTCAAACATACAAGCTAACACACCGTGGCACTATAAAGTTAGGCAAAAACCTGCTGTGAACTTAAGAGTGATCACAGATCTATTTTTGTAATCATCAGCTTTTCATCTTGGAAGTCTTCATGGCATAATGAATGCAAATCCTCATGAATATTGCTGCAAAACCCAAACTAGAACACGAGGACACCCACACTTTGGTATCCAGCACGGTGGCTTCCTGAGGTAAGGCATGACCAAAATCCACGTCAAGATTTGTTGTCATTAAGTTGTTAAAGTAAAAAGGCAGCCACTAACTAATTCTATGCTGGAGAATGATGTTTAGTCTTCCTGTGGTTGCAAATAGAGTCATTCTGAGTCTTCTGTCTACAGATAGAAGATACTCATAAAAACAGACAGCATGCACGCTAAGGACATAGTGACATAGCTACGCCATGCTCTAGGTCATAAACAAACTGGATTTTGCACTATTTGGAGATAAAAAACAGTCTGAGACTGTTTCCCCTACCAAATAGGGGAAATAGGGTACCTCTCACTTTTTTGGACTTCCCATTCATTTGAAAGACTTGTTCTTCCTTACAAAATTACATTTGATATTCTAGATATTATTGGAGCTGCCTTCTGGATGTTCCAGACACACAAGTAACTATCATCAGTCATTCAGGAAGCAGCTCGTGCTCGATTCATCTGTTCACCAACTCCAAACAGTGAGGAGACTTCATACAGAGCTCTGACTGACAATATGAGTGACTGGGGTGACTCTGGCACAAGGGTTATCATTGAGACAGCTTTCTCTTTTAGCATATTCAATATCCAATTGTTCCAGAACTGTTGTCATCACTCCTTCATTACCTTCCTGTCCTAGGTGGATGATAACTGGCATATGGTCCAGCCATTTTGGTAGAAACAGATCTTTGTAAGAAACCGGTTGTTATGAAATAGCATCATTTGTTGCCTAATAGTAAGAGAATAAGTTGTGGAAAAACCTTCCTGTAATCCTAGCACTCTCTTTCAGCAACACATCTAACTTTTCTCTCTCTCCATTTTCACACCCTACACTGAGAAACTGTGAAGTCTAATTTTATCTTACAGGCTGTTGAATGATACTAAATAATTTCATTACTTCAAAATGACAAAAAGGCACAAGAAAATTCCTTGCTTAGAAATTGAGGCTTGACAAATTAATGCTAGATGCAAGGTGCAAAATTAGAATACTGTGAGAAAGGGTGCAGTTTCAGGAGCCACTATGACCTAACTTCACCACCACTAAAACGGGGAGTTCCTCCTTTTCACAACCTACTCACTGTGTTCCCCTCTACTCATGGCCTCATATTCCCATCTTGTGTCAAAACAAGAGCACATTGGACTCCTCCACGACCTGCTTTTAACTAAATTAAACAGTGCGTTAGTATGTGTCATAGTGACTCCCCTATAGTGAGGGAACGGGTGAGTGTCAGAACCAGTACAAAGGAGAGGAAGGGACCACACATATAGGAACAGGGGAGCAAGCAATTACCTCCACAGTGATAACACGCCACTAGATATACAAAGCTTTCTAATTGGCCTTGGGAGTAATTATGGAAGCTGTGAAAGTTACGATGGACTCTACCTCTAAAAATTTCAAGACAAGAGAAGATTTTCTTAAGTGGGTTAAACTTCAATACAAAGTAGAATTAATTCTAGGAAGCAGTATAGACAGCTCTAAGAGGTCAGACTAGATGACGTTCCTTTAATTCCCATTAATTTACACAAATTTTAAGTACTACTTAAACAAATGCATGCAGCACAGACCTTTGCAATACTCAGATTAACGTATGAACAGAAAAGTGATGGCTGCTAACCCACTTTATGTGATTCAGGAAATACTGCGAGTATCTCAGTAGCTCAGCAACACTGTTTAATAGACAGGGAGGTGAGGCCAAGCAATGCATGTGGGTGCACTTCAACTAAGTTTTGGTAAATTTCCCTGAGAGTTCACATTGTTCATAATCTCTCAGAAGGCAGAGAACCGAATATCTGAACATGCATGCTGGACACAGCCAGATCTACAGACAAAGTATATAACAAGTACTTACTGAAATAAAGATGTTAAGCAGGTTTTCCAGTGTTGGGAGCTGTGGAATCAGTTTCTGTACCACTTTGCTAAACGCTTCAAATATAGAATGATCATATATGCTTGTCAGATAAAAGCTGGAAAAAAACGTCACCACATTTTCCTTTTAGCCACATACTGTGAACATGATGTACCTTTCATAATATGAGTGAAATGAAATATTGTCAAACAGCAAGTGCCTACACTTACGCAATTACCCCTTGTGATCAAAAGTCACGTTACAATCGAAGCCTAGGGCTTCATCTCCACAAAAAAAACCCTAGACACTGCAAACTAGACCTCAACGTAGAACTTCAGGATGCATCTCCCACCTTGGTATTCTTATGACAATATTTTTCAAATTGCAGGAGAGGAATATTACTGAGTATGTCTGTTGTGAACTACTTTTTGAAAGCTGTGGACCTATTTATCAATGCAACAATGCAGTCAAGTTGCTAAGAGCTCTAAAGAGCTGTCATGTTCACAGAGCAGGTGTCTCTCTTTAGTGTATTTGTACTTGGCTTAAAATGCTAAGACAGACATGAAACTTGATGTCCTCTAGTTCCCAGTCTGCAGAAGTCCACTGTTTTTCATTATCTGCTACAATAATCTGCTTTATCAGCAGACATAAGGCAAAGATACAGCACTTGTTTTTCCAAGTGGCTCCAAACAGGCTGCAGCAGTGAGGACAAGTGATTGGGAGGGGACTGGGAGGGGACTGTGAGGCAGAGAGGTTTCAAAGGCGGCAAAAGTGATGGAGGTGGCATATACATTCTACTGGCTGGAGTTCTACTGATTGCTGCCACTGTCCAAGCAACTTATTTCAAGACAGCAGCTGCAGCAAAAACTGGTAGGACTCTGGAGTATTTGTTATCTGTTTTTAAGAACATCTCCTCTCCATCTTTCCAAGACAGCAATCAGAAGTCAGATACTTTGTTTGGCTCAGGTTGAATGCAACGTCTCTTGATTATCCTTTTCCTTCATGTATCAAAAGCTTGTTGTCTGCTACTCCAAGAGAACAGAAAATGGTAACTTGTCAAATAAGCTGCTCTCCTCTTTAGGATTCACTGCACAGCAGCTTTTCTCACCTGAGGTGAATCTTCTCCAATCCAGCATCTGCAAGGTCATCATTTGCCCTCTGGTGAATATCTCTTTGTGTTTCAATCTTGTGATCATCAGATAAACCATCCACTTTATGGATAAAGATTTCGAAGTTGATATCTGGGTTCACTTTATAGGCTCGGGTCACAGTAAGATGCAGCCGAGCTAACGCTTCCATATAATCATCCTAATGAAGGAAAAAGAAAAGCTGTAACTGTAGGAAAGTTCTTTAAAATATATATATAAAATTTTATGCTACTTACTTTTAGATAATGCAAAAGTTCAACAAGAGTTTAATTTTTTTATTTCTTATAAGTAGAAGCCTGAGACTACAACTAGCATGTGCACCAATCTCACGCTCTCAGCACTTAGGAATCTGAGACGTTAAAGCAAATTAGTTAACTTTTGAACATACTGCAGAGAGAGATTAAAAAATAACCAAGCAGCTCTTCAAGTTGTAATTACATTCTTTTAATCTGTGTTTGTGATGTAAGTAAAGTCATTTATTTGCTTTCAAAAAATCTATGCATTTGCCTATTGATGAAGAAAGAAATGAAAAAGGTAGCTTATACCCCCTTTTTTTACCTGAGAATCAATAACAAATATCAGTGCTCCAGTGCCTCTGAAAATCATCTCATAGTCAAACGTAGGGTCGAAAAAGTCAATTTGCCCAGGAAAATCCCATATCTGAAAGTTGACAAAGGAGCTGTTGGAAACATCCTCTCTGCAGATCTTGTTTGTGCTCTCCAAGAAGAGAGTCTCATTCGGTGACATTTTGTGAAAGACAACTTTCTGAATGGAAGACTTTCCACTTCTTCTCAATCCCATGAGCAGGATTCTTGGCTTAACTTCAGTACTGAAGGGGTCATTGAAATCCAAAACTGAATAAAATCACACAAGAAGAAAATTAATAAACTATGGCAATATAATCAGTAACTGCCAGATAACAAGCATTTGACATTTATTTTCATGACACTTTTACTTGGATATATGTAAATGTTACCAATTTTTAAGCTTAGGGAGCAGTACTACAGGCATTTTAGCTTGAATTATTTGCCCCTTAGGCTATACTATCAGAAAACCTACTTCTCACTTGTAAGACAGTTTGTGCATGAAAAATGTGTTGTCACATACGGACATCCTAAAATACCTAATTTTACTCTAATTAACACTATGCCACACATACGTTCTAATCCTACTTTACTTTAAAAATAATACTTTAAAAGAATATCACCTGGTAACAAATACCTTGTCACCTGACAGCTACATCACACTGCTGAAAGAAAGGAGTAGGTTTGCGTTAGTTACAGCTGTGTGACCTTCCTAAGGCAACATGAGGGCTTCCTTCCTCTTAAATAAATACATAAATAAAAAAAAAAATAAAAAAAAAAATCAAACATCCCAGGAGCTATAGGAAGAGGACGACTCAGCAGTCACACAGTTCCTCTATGGTGGGACTTACAACACAGTATTGAGCTCACGAGAAGTCCTTTTCTAAGGTGGTTAGGATTTCATCTGCCATTGAATAGTTTGTGTTACAACCTGTAAAAGTTTGTTATCCAATAAATAAGATTACAGCATATCCCCTGCCTATTTGCAAAACAAAGGCCTGGGAACAGAGTGATTTCATTGTGTTACCCACCCCAGTTTGAAACTGGTACCACTAAACTGGAACATTTTCTAGTGCTGATGCACTTGTATTAGCATAAAGGTAGTTACAGGAGTAAACTATACTGTTATACCTGTAAACACATGAATGCATCGCTACCCACACCTGTAAGCACACCAACTTAAGTTTCAGGATCCCTAATCAAAACAGCTACAACAGCCTCAATTGCTTCATTTAGTTGGCCTGTAACATTGAAATGTCGAAGCTGAAGATGGTACAGCACATAGATATAAAAAGCTTTCAAACACCTCTGTCTGCAGCATCAAACACAAGCAACACCAAAAACTGAGTTGTCAATGCTAAATCCGCAGAGTAAGGCTCACAGCACACAGTGCTCAGGTTTAAAATACTGACCAGACAACAGGCTAAACGCACTAGCTGTCAGGCAGACCTCCCACCCACTGCAGTACAGGCTATTCAACATTATTCAGAGCACAGCATAATTGCCTTTCTTTGTCTTTTTCTGCTGGGATGAATTTTGAATTGCAGAAAATCAGCACACAGTTGTTCACACGCATCCCTCCTGCAAGTCCCTGCATACTTTTAAGTGATCAACTTTACTCCAAAAGTATGAAAATCCAAAGCAAGAAACCTCAGCAACAACAACTCAAACCGGTCAATTTATTACATAGCTTTATGGGCTGAAAAATTGAAAGCCTGAAGGCATCCTTTGCCTTGGAGCATGTTTTGCACCCAGGGTGGTGATCGCATCCATCCTCTTGTGTCCCTCAAGCCTCAATCACAACTTTCAGGAACACAAGGGCAGGACGTGCCTGCCAGGAGGGCACAGAACCTTGTTCACATCTGTCTGTGCCTCCTGAGCTTCAGTTACCCAGAATTAGGGCTTCTCAACTGAAGGTCTTGCAGGGTTAGCATGGAACATCCCTTGACACCATCTACTGGCTTGTGAGTGGCTATGCCACTCAGTGTGGGACCGTGTCACCACAGTGACTGAGAGGCATTGAAAACTCATTAATGGTGGGATCCTATCCATTTTAAATACATTTGGCAGGCCTTAACAGGTATTACCACTTACTGTGCTCTTCTGAATTATCACACATGAAACACTGCCAAGCTGCAGCAGTGCACAGTTGAAACTCCTTCATGCAGAATAGCAACAGGTAATTCTGTAAGAATCTCATCTTCCTAATGCAGCAATGGCCAACTTCTGCTGATCCACAGACAACAAATTTAGGAATTAATAAAGTGCAGTCAACACGCTGCTTTACTCTTCCTGTCAACCTGAACAGTGACAGTACCCTCCTGTGGGTGCAATAAACGTGTACCTGTAATACTTCCCAGCTATAGAGGAATAATAAACATCTGCTCTAGGAGGATGTAACAATATTTTATTGGGTACAGTCTTGTCAGTAAGGCAAACCAAAGGTACAGGATTTAACGGGGTTTCCTCCACCCCATTCTCTTCTTCAACACACAAATTTTCCACAGCTGCCAAACGTATAGTGGCAATTTCATTAAGGTGCATATATTCATACATCATGCAATTTGCATTTTGGCCATCAAAAGGGAAAATAATTTATTCAAAGCTTTACAAGAACTAGTTTGAATAAAATACTTTATAAAGGCATATAAAGAACAGTCTTCTCATTGAGGTTTTATGGCATGTTTCAAAAAATTTAAAAAAATCCCATTTGCTCTGTACGCAACAGAACTTACAAAGTCTAATTTGCTACGGATGTGTACTTTGTGTCCCCTTCCTCTCCCCACCACAATAACACCAACTTCCCCCTGTATGTCGTATGACATATCCTCCAAATAACAGATATGACATGCTGTGGCTGATGTATAGCTCAACACATGCCCATTGGCTAGACCCTACACGAGTACACCGGTTTGCCAGCTGCTGCCACAGAGGATGCACACATCTGCTCGCCCATCCCCCTGAGGACACTTTCACTGGGGTCTCTCCACTCTTCCGAATGCCAGTTTTCATCAAACTTGTATGAACTTAATCATCTTTGAGACATCCTTCATTCAAATTTGGTTAAATGTAGACAGCAGTTTCCAAAGGTCTGACCCGTGATGAGACAACCGGAAGACAGGCTACCTACTTGCCTTTTCTTTAAGAAATAGGCTAAAAACTCACATGTATCTAAAAAAATACTTTAAATAACTTGGGGGTTTACATAGTTTACATTATTCCAGGCTGTTAGATTTTTACAGACTGTAATACTTACTAGAAAGAAATTGCTTTAAAGCCATACTAAAAAAAAATACAGTTGCAAGTGCAGAGTTACCGATAAGAATGAACACCTGCTCTTCTGCTAGTAAGACTGTTACTTAGCTTTTGAAATCCTGCCAGTTCAAAGACAGAGAAATTTAAATGAGTATCATCTAAACCTGACTAGATAGCAAGGCTGCCATAGCACTTTCCTCAGAGAGAGTTAAGAGATTACCTTATATGTAAAGGAATTGGACGATGCGCTGCCTGCCCACATTCCTTTGCAGAGTACATGACAAGTCCTTCTTTAATTTGCCACAGAAATGCCAGTAGATGTATCACTGCAACTTCCCAGACTAGGTTACTGAGTGAGATCATAATATGCTTAAAAGAAACACTAAACTTTTCCCTATTCTGCAATGTGAAAGATAATTTTCCCTATGGTGAATAGGGAAAATTCAATCATTTTTGCAAAGAGTGAATGTTATAAAATGCCCGTTTCTAATGCCTATCAACAGTCCTTCACATTTCAACTTTTCTAAGCAGCCATAAAGAACAGAAGTCACGCTGGTTAGAGGCCATATCCTTTGAAGTATTCACAAGTCAAACTTAACAAACCCAAAAGCACTTTCCCCACAGAGAAGCACTCAATTCCTCACAAAATTTCTTTAACTGCATTTGTGTCTTTGCTTATGGAGTGCAATTTGCGTGCGTTGCAACATGCAGAAGAGCCCAGCTCTGAGGAGTTAATTGAGAACTGCACGCAGTAGTCCTGACCTGTCTCACCAGGATGCACAGTACACAATGGATACCCTAATATCTCCTTCACGCTATTAGAGAAATTCATTGATAACTACAATAGTTTTTGAAGCCCATCCTGAATTACACATCAATTCCAATTAATTGTCAAACCAAGTGACCATCAGTGCTTCACAGGTATATGCAATGGGGATGCCATGTTGGAAGGTGTATTTGTAAATCTCACCAGTATTCAAAGATCCAAATAAAGCACCGCATTTCATCTGCTCAAGTGACGACAAGCCAAAATAAATTATTTTGCTCATGTTACCATCTGGAGGGTAACAAGCCTCTGAGTCTAGTTTTAAACTAATACAGCTAATTATTTTTTTGACCGCTAATGCAATTACGTTATTTTAAAAGTTTTAACTTTTTTTGTGTAAAGGAGAAATAGCAGTCCCAAACTTTCCACTCATGTACCTTCAAGCCCATTGACCTCGTAGCATTTCCAGTATCACCGTTACTGTGTTATTTGCAGCACTTTGGAGTGCTGTCAAGACAATAGCCTTACAAAACACATACAATAAACTTCTTCAATACTAACAGATGGCCTGAGCCTAAAGAGTTAACAGAAAAAGCTTACATGCAATCAAGAAAGCTGTTCAGCTACTGTGGGTTCATAAACATTGCAGAAATGCCTGGTGGAAGGAAATTCTTGTGGCTAAAGACTCAGAACCAGAAGACCTGGTTCCACTCTGACACAAGTGTGACACTCTGCAATCATATGTCTTAAAGCTACTTCCTTGGACACTCTGCCAACTGTCTCCCTGCTTCTAAATACTTTTTAATTGCATATATCAAAAATATGACTAGGCTTTATGTAAACTAAGTGCTTTAAGGTCTCTGAGTATGACCCTATGTGTAGAGTAAAAAGACTAAGAAGAGGACAAGACCCGTGGTTTCAGCATTCAGGCTGGAGACAAGAAACCAGTATGGGGTGAAAGATGACCAATATGAAGTTTTGAAATCTCCTGTATGCCGACAAGCAGAAGTTAAGCTTTTACTTTTAAGCCTGGCTTCTTCCTTCACTTTCAACACACATGTATTGAAGCTGTTCTCCTTATATTGCCCTTTCCATTTTTTCTTTGTAGAAAAGTGGAGGCTGTGACACTGAATTTTAGACTATTTACTGTACAGGGCCAGGAAGAGTGAGGACAACAACAAGGAAAAGGAAAGCCCCTTGCCCTGCAGCCCAGTGTTAAATACACAAAACACGGACCCAAATCCCAAGCCCCTCCGTTACAGATGTGCTATGCCTCTTTCTGCAGAGACTTCAGAACGAAACAGAAAGACAGGGGATCTGGACTGTTAAAATGGACCCTTGTTTTAATCCTGTGTAAAAAAGGTCCCTGCCTGGACTGTCTTCTCCTGCTATTCAGGATGCAAAGGTTTGTTTCTGTTAAGTACAATATTCTGGTGTCACTACGAAGAAGCAATTGAAATTGGCAGTCTAACAAAGTTCCTGTTGAAAAATATCCAAATAAATTCCTCCAAGGACAGAATACAGATTACTTCTCTACAGAAAATGCTGTTAGTTTAGCACTAAAGAATACGCTAAAATATATTCTCTTTGCATCAAAATAAAGGCAATTCTTTAGCAGTTTCAAGTAAGACTTTAATTAGTCTCAGTTACAGCTCTTACAACCGAGCATTCCCACAGTGTTTAACCATGAAGGCTTATACTCAAAGCACTGACTTTCTCCCCCTCCCCAAAATTGCATTAGTCAACATGAAACCTCCCATGACAGCCTGCAGGACCGGGCCTTTAAGGAGAAGTGTTCTGCATGCTAATAATCAAAGTAGCCTTAAAACATGTGGCCTTTTATTATGCTCTTATAAAAAAGCAATGCTTTTTTTCTCCCTGAGATACTGAGAGTTTTCCAAGCTCCTTTGTGAAATATGTCTCAGAAGAATGAATTCAGGCTCTGAATGAAAGCAACAGGCTCTGAGCTGGCATTGCCTCTTTTTACTGAATGAGGCTGCTTTTTCCCAGTAAGCCTGTCCTTCCTAGCATCACCATCCATACCAATGCGGGTCCGCAGCGAGTAATGCGGGTCCTCATATGCACAGACAGACAGACGGACAAGAGACATTTAATGGAGCGTGCTGCTGCGGGGACTGACATCCACAGCTGCAGAGCAGCCCTGGACGCAGAGCTGCGTGTTGCCACTGCCTTTTATAGCCTGACACCCAACCACCCCCCCTCCTCCCTCCTTGGCACACCCAAGTCACATCACCAGGCTGCGGCCACTAATAACTAATAACTATCACCCCAGACACGGAAAATACTGAAAGGAGGTTACCCCACCACCACCACTCTGTCTGTACGCCTTTTGCCTCCTCCCTCTCTGCCAACCCTCCCTGCTACCTGTCAGCCCTTGCCCTCAGAGCTCCCTGCTCTCTGGCCCCACGGTTGCGCCCAAGGAGCACCTTGTCCCCGTCCCCTCCCACGGTCACCCCCTCAGCATCCCCGCTCAACCCGACCTCTTACCACCCGCCCCCGGCCCCGGCGAGGCCTGTCCCGCCCCACTCCTCCGGGCG
>VYZM01000936.1:0-31928 GCA_013398915.1 Dromas ardeola | reverse complement strand
ACCCGCGAACTCTCCGGGCTGCCGCATAGATACGGGAGCCTGTATCTACGTAAGGGTTTAATTGCAGGTTTGGGGGTATAAACGAGGAGCCGTTAACGCTCCGGTTCCAACTTTTAAGGCTGCGTCCTGATGAGAAATGGAAATCTGGCTCCAAATCATCCTTCCTGTTGTTGACATCACCTGAAAACTCCGCTGAAAATATTTCCACTAGTTTACTGCAAACAGCAGCTTCCCCTGAGGACTCGGCTCCTTGTGAGTATATGCACTACTGATGTTGGAAATCCATGGCTACGGCGGGTAATTGTTCTGCAGTCTTCATTTGATTGCAAGCATTAATAAAGGGCTTATCACGCCCTGGGGTGCTGTGTGCGTTACAGCATAGGCTGTAGGCAGCGCTCTGGTTTTTTAGAAGGCATAACCAATATCTTTGTATTTTTATAGTTTTGTGTGAAGTGATTGGTTTTCTGTTTGGTGTTTCTTCAATACACATGATCAGAAGGACATGTTGTCTGCTGTTGTCTACCTTCCGTTCACAGGGAAAAAAACTGAGAGGGATAGAAAGTGTCTTACTGTCAGGGGGATCTTCCCTCCATTAGTTATTTAAATGAACTTAACATGTCCTACCAGTGTTAAAGGAACAATCCACTGGACAGATCACTAAATCTGTTCAAAGATGGAAAAATGAAACAAAGACCAAATTCTTATGCAGCATTCGTTAGGCAGGATCCTCTGGTAGGACTGTGTGAGTGCATGGCTTGTTCTGAGAAGAATGTTATTTACTTCACTTACTTGCTTTCAACGTGATGTGTCCTGGTGTGCAGCTAGTTTTATAACAACTCATTTTGGCAGGCTCAAGTTCCAAGTATTGTGTAATCTTCATTCTTTAGATACTTGGAAAACAAAGTGTTTCTGGAGGTTATGATTACGTGTAAGATCGTCAGTTGCGTTGCAGACCACAAGACATAGCCTAATGACACTAATTCAGAACTTAACAATAATTTCTGAGCAGAAAACACGAGTTACATCCACTGCATGTTCCTGAACTACAGTTGCTGGGTACATAAAGTATTAGGGACCTGCCTTTAGATTTCAGTGAGTGCATAATGCCTATGGAAATTCTTATTTAGATGCCTGGTGTGTAGATGATGGATGCCTGTTTGTGTCAGTGAGGGCCTATTAGTATGAGAGAGTGGATGGGGATTCTGTAACAGTAGTAATCTCATTGCTTCTCTCTGTGCCTGTTTGAAAAGAAACTGTAATAAAATTCAAAAGTGGTTTTGTGGTAGTACTTAATTGGGAAAGTTTTCACTTTCCTCTGCTGCTTGATATTTACCCAGACAGCGCTATCAATCTCACGTAGGAGACTGGCTTTGAACACTAGAAATGAAGTAATCAGTAAATGATGGGTAAAAATGAAGTGATCAACCTCCTGATCATCCAGGTGCTTTTCTTCAAGCTTTTTTTCAGAGTTGTTTTCTTTTTTGGGGAACAGAAACTGTGGGAAGCAGGCTCCACAAATGGGGCTCCAATGTTTGCCAATATAATGTAGTTGCAGCACCAGGCTTAGCATCATGCTCTGTCACAGGTGGCACGTTCTGCAGTTTGCACTGTCAAACTTACAGTGTTCTTGGACTTGATTAGATCTTAATAAAACAGGTACTTGCAGGGCATGGTAATGAGCGACCGAGCCTTGAACTGTATTTCTCCATTTACCTTCTGCTTCACCTCTGTTTGACTTTGCCAGTGAGTCATTTTGTGCAGTAAGAAAAAAACCTTGCTGCCCCGTACTCTCTAAATCTGTATAATAGGACTAACAATATTTATCTGTTTGGATGGATGGCGTAACAATGAAAAGTGCTTTGTAAAGCACTTTTAGGTTCTTAAATTGATTACACCATCTGCCAGCTTGTTTTATTTATTTATTCTCATTAGTTTCAGATTTGCAATTCTTTTTCCCTCAACAGTTAGAACTTTGGATGAACTTCCAGAGAATTCATAGTTCTGTCTTTTCTTAGAGATACATCAGTGCAACATGTCACTAGCGGAAGCATTTTACTTAAAACCACAAATGAAGTATCATATTTCAATGTCAAGATTGGCCTAGGGAGATATTTGTCAAAGACATAAATGAATTGTAATTGTTTTGGGCAAGTAAAAAATTGAAATAAATAATTTTAGCTCCTTTTCATAGAATCATAGAATGGTGACAGTTGGAAGGGACCTTAAAGATCATCTTGTTCCCCCCCCCCTGCCATGGGCAGGGACACCTCCCACTAGACCAGGCTGCTCAAAGCCCCATCCAGCCTGGCCTTGAACACTTCCAGGGTTGGGGCATCCGCAGCTTGTCTGGGCAGCCTGTGCCAGTGTCTCACCACCCTCAGAGTAAAGAATTTTTTCCTAGTGGCTAATCTAAATCTCCCCTCTTTCAGTTTAAAACCATTACCTCTCATCCTGATATACTCCCTGATAAAGAGTCCCTCCCCATCTTTTCTATAGTCCCTCTTTAAGTACTGGAAGGCTGCTGTAAGGTCTCCCTGGAGCCTTCTCTTCTCCAGGCTGAACAACCCCAACTCTCTCAGCCTGTCTTCATAGGAGAGGTGCTCCAGCCCTCTGATCATCTTTGTGGCCCTGCTCTGGACCCGCTCCAATAGGTCCATGTCCTTCTTGTGTTGGGGACTCCAGAGCTGGACGCAGTACTCCAGATGGGGTCTCACCAGAGCAGAGTAGAGGGTCAGAATCACCTCCCTTGACGTGCTGGCCATGCTTCTTTTGATGCAGCCCAGGATGCAGTTGGCTTTCTGGGCAGCATAGTGCGCATTACCTGCTCATGTTGAGCTTCTCATCAACCAACCTTTTATTTATTAACGAAAGAAATACATGATTTCTTCAAAAATGATCCAACCAAGAATAGAAGGTGTAGAGCTGCACTTTGGCAAGACCTCTGTTCATAACAATATAGCAAGGGGCTAATGTTCTTTCCTGCCTCCTGTCCAGCTATGAAGATCCAACTTCAATGCATACCAGGATTTCACTTCTCTCTCTCACAACTGCTGTCAGTATGCAGTAACAAGCGATTCTTCAGCAGCACCTGCTAACAGGGAGTGGAGGAGCCAAGAGAGCATTAACTAAGCTCTTCCAAAAGGGTCCACAAGCCAGCAATGGTGTGCAAGAGTATTTGCTCTTACTTTACTCAGAAATTATTCTGGAGATTTTTTTCGAGTGCCATATGAGGTAGATATACTGGTAGAGAATATGATGTGTATGCTGTAGAGAATTATTGATAGGTTTACAAATATATGTTCTGTATGTAGTTTCATCTGCTGAACACGTACACTTCTTTAGTATTGAGGAGAAATGTGATGGACTGAAGTGCAAATTGGATGGACTGAAATGCAAATTTTGTATCAGGATTTTATGGGATCAGATTTCTGTCTAAATTAATTTTTTTTGCTAGTCCAGGTCGGGGGGGAAGAAATCAACCTTCTAATCAAAACTCAGATTATAGTCTGGATAAATAATTATATGAGGCAAAGCTGAAACACCAATTTCAGTATCTCTGGCAGCTGCAGTTGCTTCTAGTGTCTGTTCAACTCCATAGAGTTTTCTCAGCTTCCTTGAGAAGGAGATTTTAAAGGTGCAGGAGCAGACTGTCTCCATGTGTTGAAAGATAAGCCAGCGGGGAAGAAGATTGGCCTGGTTGAATAGAGAGCTTTGGCTGAAACTTAGGAAAAAAAGGAGAGTTTATGACCTCTGGAAGAAGAGGCAGGTCACCCAGGAGGACTACAAGGATGTTGTGAGGTTATGCATGGAGAAAATTAGAAGGGCCAAAGACCAACTAGAATTTAATCTGGCTACTGCTGTAAAAGACAATAAAAAAATGTTTCTATAAATAGATTAGCAACAAAAGGAGGGCTAAGGAGAATCTCCATCCTTTATTGAAAGTGGGGGGAAACATAGGGACAAGGATGAGGATAAGGCTAAGGTACTTAAAAACTGAAGCAAAGAAGGTATTAATAGTAAGACCAGTTGTTCTTGGGCTACCCAGCCCTCTTAGCTGGAAGATACAGACAGGGAGCAGAATGAAGCCACTGTAATCCAAGGGGAAATGGTGAGCGACATGCTACACCACTTAGACACACACAAGTCTATGGGGCTGGATGGGATCCACCCAAGCGTACTGAGGGAGCTGGCAGAAGTGCTCATCAAGCCACTTTCCATCGTTTATCAGCAGTCCGGGCGAACTGTGAAGGTTCCAGTTGACTGGAGGTTAGCAAACGTGACGCCCACCTACAAGAAGGGCTGGAAGAAGGATCCAGGGAACTATGGGCCTGTCAGTCTGACCTTGGTGCCAGGGAAGGTTATGGAACAGATCATAATGAGTGCCATCACGTGGGACATACAGGACAACCGGGTGATCAGGCCCAGTCAGCATGGGTTTTTGAAAGGCAGGTCCTGCTTGACTAACCTGATCTCCTTCTAGGACAAGGTGACCCACTTAGTGGATGAAGGAAAGGCTGTGGATGTTATCTACCTAGACTTTAGTAAAGCCTTTGACAGCGTTCTGGAGAAACTGGCTACTTATGGCTTGGACTGGCGTACTTTTTGCTCCTTAAAAAATTTTCTGGGTGGCGGGGCCCAGAGTTGTGGTGAATGGGGTTAAATCCAGTTGGTAGCTGGTCACAAGTGGTGTTCCCCAGGACTCAGTACTGGGGCCAGTTCGACAATACCAAGTTGGGCGGGAATGTTGGTCTACTTGAGGGTAGGAAGGCTCTAGAAAGGGATCTGGACAGGCTGGATTGATGGGCCGAGGCCAATGGTATGAGTTTCAACAAGGCCAAGTGCTGGGTCCTGCACTTGGGTCACAACAACCCCATGCAGCGCTACAGGCTTGGGGAAGAGCGGCTGGAGAGTTGCCTGGCAGAAAAGGACCTGGGCGTACTGGTTGACAGACAGGTGCATATGAGCCTGCAGAGTGCCCAGGTGGCCAAGAAGGCCAACAGCATCCTGGCCTGTATCAGCAATAGTGTGGCCAGCAGGACTAGGGAATTGACTGTCCCCCTGTACTTGGCACTGGTGAAGCCCCACCTCGAATGCTGTGACCAGTTTTGGGCCCCTCACTACAGGAAGGACATTGAGGTGCTTGGGTATGTGCAGAGAAGGGCATCGAAGCTGGTGACGAGTCTAGAGCTCAAGTCCAATGAGGAGCGGCTGAGGGAGCTGGGGTTGTTTAGTCTAGAGAAAAGGAGGCTGAGGGGAGACCTTATCACTCTCTACAACTGCCTGAAAGGAGGTTGTAGCGAGGTGGGGGTCAGTCTTCTCCCTTATAACAGGCAAGAGGACAAGAGGAAACAGCCTCCAGTTGTGCCAGGGGAGTTTTGGATTAGATATTAGGAACAATTTCTTCATGGAAAGGGTTGTCAAGCATTGGAACAGGCTGCCCAGGGACCTGGGGGTATTTAAAAGACATGTAGATGTGGTGCTGAGGGACATGATTTAGTGGTGTACTTGGCAGTGCTAGGTTAATGGTTGGACTTGATGATCTTAAAGGTCTTTTCCAACCTAAATGGTTCTATGATTCTATCTTAGGTATTAGTGAAACTGCACAAAAGAGGTATTTGCTGAAGTTGGTTTTTTTACTGCTTTGGTGCTCAAAGGCTTAATATTTCTAAGGATTGGCAGAGGCAAAAATTATTAATAGCGAAAAACCTTTGTCAGCACATTATAGAGCATTAGATTCTGATTACCTTCATGGTTTACCTTCCAAAAGTATAACACTTTAGGGGAAAAAAATATTTTTTCAGCCATCAGTTAAATGAGAAATACATATTTTTTAAAGCAACTATGATTTTAGCGTCTTGCTGAGAACTTTAATCTAGATATTTGGCTGAAATTGAACCAAAGGCTCTTTTCATCCTGACACTTCAAGCAGAAAAATACCTTAATTTCTGCCTATTCGAGTTCAAACAAATAATTATGTGTGGGCCAGTTGCCATAGGCCTTAGAGTAATGAAAGAACTTCTTAAATATTCCTGTTCAAGTTCAAATTTATTTATTACAGGAGTTAAAATTTTATGTATTATACAGTGATAAGTGGTGGGAATTAAAATAAGCATGAACTTCAAATCTAGCTTTCTCTTCTACATATTGTAAGCAAACCAGTGTTTGATAGGTAATAATGTGTTTCTTGGTACACGTGATTACTTAGGAGGAATACAAGAAGAGATGATACTTGTTTCAAATTGCAGTTTGTAAGATTTAATTGATTCTAAAGCATTTTTTTTTAGCGTGGGAGCTTCTAGCTCTGGTAGTCCCATGGGACAGCCTCTGTTTCTGACTCCATTTTCTTGCACTCAGACTGTTTGTGTGTTTTTTATGTTTTGAGCTGGATTGATGAAAGAGAGCTATTTAAATGATGGTGTTATTGTTGTCATCTGTGCTTACCCTACCATGAATTCTATTATGAGTATAGCTTGTTAATGTTTCAATTTAGAGATTGATTCTTTAACTGGTAATAAACTTAAAAATCAAATTTTCCAGATAATTTTCGTATTAGCAACAGTGTGAGGGGGGGAAGCCTCCCCTGTGTCTTGCTGTGACCTTTCACGAAATTATGTGTAAAGGCTTCTTTCTAAACTTTCTAAACTTTTTCTTCTCCTCTTGTCTGTATTTGGTTTGTCTCATGCTGCCATTCAAAAGACTATTGGGCTTGGGAAGGCAGGTGTTCTGTTCAAAAGATAGGAAGGGCTGGAATAAAGATGTGTGAATTCCTGTATTGTTGGTTGTGTAGTTTTCAAATGCACGTGTGTCGGCATGTTCTCCGTGTATTACTGCTCCCCTGGAGGATGGGGTACATGACGCAGTGATGCTCTGTATCCGAGGTGGTGCTAGTCTGGCCATACAAGTATTATTGTTCTTTTCTCGAAGTCTAACAAAAGCCCTTGAGATCCAATGCAGGTGTGCAGGTCTTGACAGCAGAGCAGGGAAGGATACTGTAGGTATGCAGTAGTTTGATACCAGGGTGAAAAATGCTATAAAAAAAAACAGTGACAGAATGAATAAACTTCAATTTAGGACATGTATTTGAGAAGTGTGTGGTAAATGGAGCATTAAGGCTGCACAGGACTTTGCAGTCAAAAGAAATCTAGCGCATTACTACTAATAGTTAATCTTGAGTGTTGAAAGAGGAAGGTGTCCTATAGAAACAGTCCTGTTGTGACCAATGAATACACTTTGGGTGGCCTAACTAATACGGCACAACAACTTGAATTCTTGCGTTACCTGGTTGTGGAGTGGTTGCCTTGGTAGCCTCAGTGATGTACTTCTGATGCAATATTGAGCACAGAGCTAGGTCACGATATGGTGGAGGGCTGCAGATTGCTGCCTTGTTCTTGCACCATTTTACTTTGTTTCCTTAGGTCTTTGTCAGTGATCCTGCCATGTGTGGCACGAAAGTCAAGGTCCTTGCAATCGACATGAAGACTCTGTCTTACTGCCAGTGCTCATGTCACAGAATCACGGAATCTTCAGAGTTGGAAGGGACCTCTAGAGATCATCTAGTCCAACTCCCCTGCTAAAGCAGGATTGCCTAGAGCACATGTCTTCCTGTCTGCTCCACTCTGCCTCTTTACTTCCTACTCCCCAGGCCTTCTGCTGGTCCTTCAAACCGTGGGTACATCTAGCTGGCTGTGACTGGGGATGGGATTTGGGCACATCTGTGGGAAGTGGTGGATGGAAGCATCTGGTGTGGATGCCAGGAGGAGGGTACGGGGGCTATGGGGTAGCTGCGGTATGAAGTGCTGAGTGTGGGCACACTAGTGGGTCTGCTCTAATCCTGAAGAAAAATTTATTTGGCCCTATGCCAAAAAAGCCTAAGCTTTTTTTATCTTATGTTGTGATCAACAGCATATTTGGAGTACTCTTCAAATCATGAAATCTTACCTCCTTCAAATGCTGGCTTAAAGCAAGCTTCTTCTAACAGTCTGTCCCTCACTTTCCCTTTCTCTCTCATGACTTGCCTTCTTCCCCACCTAAACACCATTTGTTTTTGTGGAGTGAGGCACTGAAGATAAAGTTTTCGGGTGCATGACCTGGCATGGTGTTGGATGAAAGCATTTTCATCTGCACTATGGAAAATGCATTTGGATTTGATGGGAATTAATTTTGTAAGGGTTTGCATCATTGTATCCGCATTGCAGTGGGATTGTTTTCTTGACCAGTTTGGGATGATGATTGCTTTAAGCCAGTCAAGAATATTTTCTGTTGGTTTTATCAGCATCTGCAATGTGACATCTTAGCAAGACCTGTTGCTAGTCTATTTATATTGTGCTGATACACTTCTGAGTCAAAATTCCCTGAATTATCTCTCATGGGTCAGTCACTGAGGAAAGTGCGAGATTTATAGAATAAAAAAAGCACCAGGAATGTATGGTCATCGTATGTCAGCTCAGTATTTGAGTAACTTTTTAATAGTGATCACAGTGAATCATTTTAGGTATGTTTTACTTTTCTGAAGAGTTTGATACCTATGCGTGTGCTAGGGTTGCAGAAATTGCAGCCGGTTCAGTCCGGAGCAGGACGTGATCTTTTCACCGTATCACTACTGTCTCAAATAATTACACTAATATTGGCAAGGCATGCCCATTGCTAAAGACAGTTCATTAGTATATTGTAAAGCGTACATATGAGTAATTTTCCTTCATTTTCTTTCTGACTGCTTTTGTGATTAGACTGCGTCTGGCTGAAGTATTTTGAGAGGATTTAGGGATGGGAGGCTGGGGCTGGTCTTTCTTCTGGCTGTGGAATTATCTGCCTGCCATCTGCAGTCTTTCACTGACATTATTGTTCTGGTTTAAATCCAGATTTTGAAAGTACAGCGCTTTCTTATCATTTTGTCTTTTCCAGACTTTACAGGAGCTTCTGAATTCTTGCAAGTATTTTTTTCATAGCTTTTCACAGCTTCTGTATAAAATCAGACCATGCTCTTTTATGTGCCCTTTTTTTTCTCTAAGTGGTGTTGGTCTCAAATCTTTATGTTCTTCCTCTTTTGTTATAGTCATATAAGTTCAGCCCTTGACTAGCCCCCAAGATCTAAAATTTGCACGTGTGGAAGCACAAGAAGTTCAGATAGATTTCTGTTGGCGGAGTCTGATGTTATAAATGTTATGCTTTAACTTGTATCATGTTATCATTTTTGTCTGCTGTCATATGGTGCCCTCCAGGTAAATATGAATCTTTGCCCGAAGAACTTAGTAGCATGGAAAAAGTTCAGAGGCAAGACATAGTTGGAAATCATTTTTCCTCCTGCCCCTGTGTTACGCTGCCTGCAATATTCACGTCTTTCACGGGTTTAGGTTCTCTTAGACGTGCTGAAACCCGGTCCCTGGACTTGTTAGGGTTATGTCAAATGTCCCCTCAGAAAAGAGACTGTGGAGGATCAGATGTTCCAGCCCTTGAACAGATATGGATTTGCTTCAGCTCAGGAGATGGTACTTCAGTTTTAATGCGTAATGATTTCTTCCAGACGTATGCTAGTTTTGTCCAGGAATGGCTGTTCAGTATCCTTGAATGCCCTGCATTAGTGCAGCCATGGTTTAAGTCTATCGATATGAATGGGAGACTCTCATGTTGAGTAAGCTGAAGCGTGAATTTAAAGTACAGTATTTTGTTAATGAATGATCAGCTACCAAGGTGGATCCTTTTGTTCCGCCATAAGATTATGCTTAATCAGTTTGTAGAAGCCCAGGTTTAAGAAATCCTGACCTGGCATGCACTGGGTGAAGCTGTCATCCATTTCACTTTCTTTTATGTCTTGACGGGGAAATGGAGATGCCCCTGCAGAGGGATAGCTTTTTCACCAGTATGCCTGATAAAGCAGGACTGGATTTGGGGTGAATGAGGACAGCTCAGTCAAGAGAGGGGGCTGATGAGGGGGAGAGCTGTCTTAGTTGCTACTAGCCTCAAAATAAGCAAAAGCAAACAAAATTTATTTAAATTCTGATAACATAAAGAGCTTTCAAAAACTTACCAAGTGATCTAGACAGGACTATCCATCTGGGGAGATTTCTTTCAGTTCTTCCTGCATAGTGGCCGGTGGCTGAGCAAGTCACCCACCTGCAGGTACGATGAGCCTGGTTTGGAGGTGTAGGTGAATGCTTTTGTGGCCTGTCTGGCTAATTTCTCACCTCTATTACATTGGCTGCCTTTCATTTGCAGGGAAAGATGGCGTATATTCTTCTTAATGCCTTTTCCTCATTTAGGGCATCCATGTCAGTGACTCTCTCAAGCTGAGGAGGGAATGTTGAGTGAGTGGAAGACAGGCTGAGAAAACCAGAGGAGACAGTCTAGGAAACCCATAGCTTGAAAATAGCCTTATGAGAAGAAGAGCCATTTCTTCTCCCTTGTTTTGAGCCTGAGATCTGCTGATTCAATCTGATGCCTTCTAGTATTTCTCCAACCTGATTTTCTTCTACTTAATTATATCCTGCCTTTGATTGTCTTATGTTCTCCTTCCTTGAAACTTTTCTAGTTTTGCTAAACCTTTTCTGAGAAGAGAGGGCCAGAGTTACAGCTTCCAGGATGCAGTTGAACAGTTGAATAAAGGTGCTTTTGGTTGTATTCTCTGCAGTAATAATTTTTAGCACTCTCCTTGCTTTTTAACTGTGCTGATGCCTTCATAAGAACAATCCACTATAAATCCAAGATCTCATTCCTGAATCATCCAAAGCCCATCATCATGCATATGATGTTGAGGTGGTTTTTCCCGCCATGAATACCAGTCTGTGTTTAAATGGTATTGAATTCTGCTAGCCATTTTACTGGCTGGTTGTTTGGTGTCATTAAGTCCTTCCATATCTCTTTGCAGTCAGCACTTGCCTTTATCCTGAACAATTTAGTGTTAACAGTGAGTTCTGTCATTTAACTGTTGTGATCTTTCCCTGCCCCCCGTGATTCATTAGTGGGTATATTGAACTTAATATATTCTTAACACAGATGGCTGTGGGGCTGCAGGGTTAGTGTCCCTCCACTATGAAGACTGACTGCTTTTTCCTTGTTCCCTTTATTTCCTGCCTAGCTGGTTCTCTATACAAATGTGTACTTTTCCTGTTATCCCATAGCTGCATAGTTTCTGTAATACTGACTTTTTATTTTTCTTAAGCAGCCTGCCTTCCTTCCTTTGAGGGGAATCTTTGGGGATTGGACACGAGTTACTGTGGCCTGAGGAATAACTTTACTTCAGAGAAGCTGTGGTAACAGGCTATGTGGAAACTCACCACAAACGTGAAGTACCTTAATTTAAACATCTTTCTTGTGTCCAAAAAATCAGCATTTAGCTTTAACTAGTCTACATTACAATCACATCCCACCTTGCATCATAAAAATTTAAGTTTCAGTATTCTCTTTGGGATTTAGTTTTGGTCAAAGAGTACACTGGATGAATTTATTTGACAGGTCTCAAACAAAAACTGTTTAGAGTAACTCACTTCTGTTTCTTGTTCTTCCTACTTTTCAGACCAGGTTGACTACTTCTACATTTAGGCCTCCCTTGCTTATTCAGAAAGTATACAGTCCTTTCTCAATAAGAATTTTACGTGTTGTTTATCTGGAAGCAAGATGGGACCCAACGTGAAAAGTGAACAGCAGAATTAAAAGATTGGTATGCATACTTGCACCAAGTAGCATGCTACACCAATACGTCGAAGCAGAATTCGTAGGTATAAGCTCTGGTCCTTGGCAGAGTTTCTTAATTGAAAAAAATCTATTTTAAAAAATGATTCCCAGATTCATTGTGTGCCTACAGAAGTAACTTAAGTGGAAGAAAACAAACCCCAACTTTTTTCTGCCCACTCTCACTTCCCCCTTATCCCTGCCCACCAACACATGTGCTTGAGAAGTTTAAATTGAAACTTCTGGCTTCCACACTCCATTACTCTTTCAGAGAATCTAGCCTTTCATGTCTATAACTGTGCAGACGTACAAATGAGGATGTTGCTGCTTCAGTTATTAGAATCATGTTGGGTTTTTCTTCTTCTTTTTGTTTTTAATCCTCAAAGTGGAATACTTGGCATGGAAACTAGAAGCATATTTTATTCAAAATCTAGCATTCAAAATTTGGATGCATGTATTTCCAGCTTTTAAGAATAATTATTTTTTAAATACTGTATTAATATTAATTTGCTTATATATCACATGTGGCTTTGTCTGAATGTAATTACATGGGATGAGCTGGTTTTGGTAGCCCACATGCAAACCAAGAAAACAGGTAGTGGTGCATTCGGTAGAACTGAGCACAGCACTTGGAAAAAAAAAAACCAAAACAACAAAACCCTAAACCGACATTTGAAAAGTTTATTTGTTCTCCTTCTCATAACTTGAAATGAAGAATCTCTCCCTGTCTAAGCTGAAGCAAGTGATGAACAAATCATTAGTCTGTGGTGTAAAGCCGTATTATCTGGGACCTGGTCTCTGTGTTTCCCAGAGGTGCAACAAAGAGTGTCAGTGAAATAGAGATCTTGCTCTGTCTTTCAGTCCTCTGTAACGCTCATGAAACATGTGGTTACTCTGCCTTGGTGGAAAAAAACACTAAATGCACTTTTAAAGTAAGCTAAGCCAAGGAGGGTTAGCGGAGCAGAGTGAAACTATGATGCAGTTTCTCAACACACAATTAAAATGTGGGCGACAGTATTTTACATTAAGATGATGGATTTTCCTGTCATTCTAGGGAGCTGTATACCGTCATCCTCCCCAAAATACTAAGAATTTGAAATGCATTACCATACAGGCAGTGTCTCAGTCTGACTGTTATTAATAAATTCACATTTTAAATTTTAATATAGCAGGCAAGTGTCTGTTGCATGTCTGTGCTATTTACTTGTAAAAAACAAACAAACAAACCCTCACTTAATTAGTTTTCATGCTTCAGATTTTGAGTATGGGTATTCACTCTTCTGCTAACAGAGGAGTTTCTCATGGCTTGTGTATCTTAAACTTACTAGTTCTCCAAATATACACAGTCTTTCAAGAAAAACGGGATAGGATAAAAGTGTCTGTAATGCATAAGTTAGCAGATTTTACCAAGAACCATTAGAAAATCACTTCTCTTATGCTCTGTAATTGGGATTTTCAGGCCTTGCTTAATTGAAGATCAAGAATAAAATGATACTAAAATAATTACTCTTCTTTTAACAAAATTCTCTTGGTTTGTACATGAACAGTATTGCTCACAGACAGGTCATTATCAACAACTTGTGTGTAGTAAAAATATAATTATTTTACTGTATTAAATCTCAGAAGGACAGACCTGAAAAACAAAACCTTCAATGAGTCTTTGCATTATTAGATAGTTTAAAGATGGATGCTTATTATTATCCTGGGCTTTTTACAAATGAAATTTTATGCCATATTTTGTAACAGTGGTGCTGGATCAAAACCTGATTTCCCTGCTTGTGTGACTGATCTCATTTAATTCAGTGAATCTGTTTACATGAATAAGACTCAAAGAATTTGGGTTTGTATGAAGAACATCATCCCAGAGGGAGTTGTAGTGGACTTACACTTAATATCTGAAAAAAAAAAACCAACAAACCAAAAAGCCATTTGTGTTTCCTTGTCTCGTTGTATAATGATTTTCAGTGAAATTTCATATTCCATGAAATGAAATCTGTAGCCAAGATGATATGATATTGGACAATTTTTATAATTCAGCATGCAGGTCTGTGCTGTTGAAACAATAGGCTGATCATTTTAAGGTGCAGATAGCCTGACTAAAATAACGTGTCTTGCAAAAGAAGTTGCAATGCCTTCTCCATGGAGAATGTTCAGCAGAGAGATACCTGTCAGCTCTGCATGGTGTGTTACAATCATGGGAGTAGTAAACAAGATAAAGAAAATCTCAGCTTTCTTTCTGTTTACAAAACTGGCCTTGTGGAGGGACTGGAAAACAAGAATGCAAATATATAATATGCGTGCCTTGTCTTTTTTTCCCCTCCGTTCTTCCTCCCTGTATTGAGCCAAACATAAATGGTCAGACTTCTGTATGAAAAAGAAAATGGCAGCAGAGTAAGTCTTCCTTTTCCTTACTTTTCTCTCTCTGTTTTATACACTAATAAGAGCCCATGGTTGTGTGGCAACACAGCTCCCATGGTAAGGTTTCATTCAGTCTTGTGCCAACAGAGCAAAACTATGCTGTAATTCTTCCTTAATCATGTTGCAATAGCCGCACATCCAAAGATCAGCATAGTTCAGGAGTGAAGTTTGATCTTGTCTGCATTTGGCCATATTAGGACACTGTTGTGGTTTTAAGAAAATGAAGATGTCCTCCACCTTTTCTCTGGTGCTGTCTCTTTCATTTTTCCAAGCAAAATTCCTCTTTGTTTTGTGCCACTTCCAAGAGTTTCTCTGTATTGTTCCTCACCTTTGTCTTCTCCCCTCTTTTGTCCTAGATGTAATCTCTCATCCTTGATCTGTGAATTGTCTGGTTGTCTTTGATGTGTTCCTCCTCCCTTACAAATCTGTTGTTTTGCTAGTTCTGTTCCTGGCATTAATTACTGAGAGCTGAGTCACCACTTTGAATCCAGTCAAACCATGAATAGAGCAAAAGGTAGTTGAACAAACCTTTAAAAAAGAATTTGTGAGAGAGTGAAAAAGGATCTCTGTCCCTCTCTCATGCTCTTCCAGGTGCTCTTTAGCAGATTGGTTGTTGTAACATGTCTTCTGAAGCTCTGTGTTAGGGATTTTCTTCCTTATACACCCTTCTAGGCTTGTCTCAGTTTGCAGTCTCTTTTTTTTTTCTGCTTTCACTTTAACTTTAGTAATGTTTGGGTCTTGGGGCCTATTTTTGTATCTCTGACTTCTTTTAACTTTGTCTACTCCAACATCAGCAGCTCATGGACTTTTCTGGTTGCCCTTACAGCTTTCTTAGGCTTCCAGTCCTTGGCAGTGCAGTGTTTTTTTGGTAACACTGGTCTACTCTGTTCCTTGGTAGGAGTGATGGGTGAAGGAATTTCTGTTTTATCAGACAGGAACTGCCGCCTACTTGAGATTTTGTTGTTTGTTCTTTTTCTGTATGTTGTAAAAGTGGAAGTGGGATCTGTCTGGAATGAGCATCCTAGAATATAGGGGGCACAAGGGTCCTGAGCTTCATGAGGGCAGGGAAATAGAAGGCCAGGAGGAGAATCATAGAATCACAGAATTGTCTAGGTTGGAAAGAACCTTTCAGATCATCAAGTCCAACCATCAGCCTAACACTGACGAAACCATCACTAAACCATGTTGCTGAGCACCTCGTCTACCCATCTTTTAAATACCTCCAGGGATGACGATTCTACCACTTCCCTGGGCAGCCTGTTCCAGTGCTTGATAATCCTGTCAGTGTGGAAATTTTTCCTAATATCCAATCTAAACCTCCCATGGTGCAACTTGAGGCCATTTCCTCTTGTCTTAAAATCCTGCCTGGTTCTGGGGACATGATCCGGGGACATGATCCAGGAACATGATGTCCCTGTAACATGGGCCTGCCCTTTTCTATTATTCCAGCATTAGTTTTGGTTTTTTTGCTTCATATTTCTATTCATGACCTGGGCAGCCTTTGTGGGCAGATAATGTGAATATTCTCCATGTGGTAACACTGTCTTGCACAAGCTCATTCCTTGTAAAGTATGACGGAGACTCAGATAAGCTGAAATTTCAAAGTATTTGTTAACTATAAAGCAGGTACACTGAACTGCATGATCCTTTTCAGTACTTGAAATAAGGCCAAAACATTTATTTTTGGTTGTAGACAAATTAGAAATGTAAGGAGACTGAAATGTGTGCGACAGATAGCGTTGTCTTCCATGGTTCCTACCAGTGCCTGGTGAAGGAGATGCTTGCACTGAGGGATCCTGATGTTACAAAGGTGCAGTAGCGTGGCCTGCGTAGAAAGGCTTTTCCAAAATTTTCTTCTTTCCAAGCTGTGGGAAACCTCCACAAGCATTAAGAGGCTGAGTTTCTTTAAACCCAGCTTCAGTTCCCAGAGAGATGGCTTCCAGTGCAGGGTTGCTCCGTTGGGTTCCTGCAGGGCCAGGGAGTGCACAGGAAGAGGTGGGGGAACAGGGAGCAGGGAGGGGGAGTGGGGGCATTTGTGTTCCCTTTGCACTTTCAGCTCCCTGTACTTGACACAAGTACAAATATTTCTGGATGATGAACCTGTGACTTCTTGTGCATAGCCATTAGGACAGAGTCTTCAGTGGGATATGAGATTCTGTCCTGCTAGAGGAGCAGCCTTCAAGAAAAGCAGTCTCTTTAGCAAAGACTCTCTTTAATCACCTAAAATTACGTTAGTGGTGTTCCTTTTTATCTGTGTGAAGAGCCTGCTGCTATGGGAGATTTTTATTTTACCTGATTGGGTATCGCATTTCGATGCATCAGATGGCATGTGTCTGACCAGTGTGCTTTGGTAAGAGAGGAAACGTAGCAAGAATACACCCTAACCCATAGATATTTTCTTAGGTCTTTTGTAACATCAAAGCACCCTTGTGCAATGCTCATTATAGTCACCTGATGCAAGATCCGAGGTTTTGTGATACCTACTTTCTTCTGTTGTTCTATGCTTGTACAGCTGGCAAGATTCTCAAGAGATACGTGTAAGAGCAATGTGATATTCAAGGTGAGTTGTGTTTAATCAAACTGCAGCCTGTACTGAAAGAGGTTCCCTAAAATTAACTTAGTTACTTGGCCTGAAAGTACTTTGTGTCGATGCATAGCTTTTTAAAATTAATTAATTGAGATCCTAGTTTGCATTATAAGTAGAATAGGACAGGAACATACGATTTTGTTCGTTTTGAGCTTGGTGTGGAGGCATTCCTCATGGGTCAAACGCTGAGCTGAAGGTAGCAGACTGTTGCTCTGCATGGCCTTACCCTGCCAGAACAAATGCGTAAGGATGTTTTGGGAACTGGGCTATTTGACGGGTTGGAACAAAAGAGCCCTGAGGTAGGGTAATATTAAGTCAGACTTTTGTTACCTGGCTGAGATTCTCACCACTGGACTCCTGCATGGTGTGGGGAAGAGTATTCTGCAGAAATTCCAGAGAATTTAGCAAACATTAAAGAAAGAATAGAGGGTGCCCGCAACCCACGGAGGGCTCCTTCAACTCCACATCTGCCATGGGATCAGGCAGGGGGATCGTGATTTCCAAAGTATTGTTTGTCGTTACCTGTTTGGAGATTACTCACGAATCTCACCTATGCGGATACTACTGTGAAGGGCAGCTTGACCATCCATCATCCAGAAAAGATCAGAAAAAAAGAGCTCTACTGCTAAGCATCAGCTGTTGTATAGCATTACAGTTTCACAGGGGTGTAGTACAAGACTACTTTTTGCAGATACTGTTTCTTATGATAGTCTTCCCTCTGGAAGAACGTAGAGCATATCTGTACCTGCATGGCATCTGACTATCCCTGTCCCTGACCATTTGTTGACAATGGTGAGTGCATTAAGCACTAAAATCTTGTTTCTCTGGGGAATCAAGTCCCCAGTTCAGTCCCCCAAGTCCAGAACTTGTCAAACCTGTTGACCTTTTCCCATTTTTTAATTACTTTAGACATCTGCCTTCCACCAATACTCTGTAATTACATAGGGGTAAAGTTAAGCTGTTCCTTTCTGTTGTTTGAAGCATCCAGCGGGAAAGACTTCAGAAGACCTTCAGGCTGGTGTAGGACATAAAGCATGCATACGTTCCCTCTCTGTAATTTGGAAGTCTCATCCATGTGCTTTGTCAGACTTTTTGAAAGGATATGTTTCTCCTGGTTCGTGATAACCACCCTGATGGGTCATGTGCTGCAACAAAGCAGGTTATTCACCGACTCAAAAAATAAGAGTGAACTGATGTTTCAGGTAGTTACTGCCAAATTTATCTCTGTGTATAGGATAATTCCCGTGGTGCTATTCTGTCTTTGCAGCTTTAGTGTTAAACCCTGCTTCAGTTTTAATTATTCTTCTTTGCGTTAACTGTATTATCTTTTTGTTTCAGTAACAAAACCTATAGGAATTACAAATCTAAGTGTAACCCTATTGTACTTATGGTCATGGTAGTCACCGTTAGGTCCGTTAGCCTGATGCATTAAAAACCTCACTGACAAAATTAATGTGTAAGAGGAGCAGAATCGTGGAGACTAGTGCCCCTGTTCTTTACTACCTGTGTTTATTTTATATCTTGTAAAGTACCGACAAGAACATTGTGCAAGACAGATGTGAGCATCACAGCATTGCATCCTTGGATACGAACAGCTGGTGAAGAAAATGAACTTTGAATTACTGATTTATTTGTGTTTGCTGCAGAGAAATTGCCTTGCGTTTTGTTGGGCCAGATATCCTCAGATGTGCGTGGAGGAGAACGTTGCTGCCGTACCGTTTCTCCTTCAATAGTTAAACAGCTCAGGTTGAATTGAGGGGGTGGAGTGGTTCAGGCTACCTGTGTGTAACACTCCGGTCTGCTCCTCGTTTATCTGGTGGTTGTGTCTTTGTTTTGTCATAAGTAAAAATGCCTGAATACAACTTTAAAAATTTCCGATTTCTAACATAGCTATCCAGTTTATTCATCTTGATATGCTTCACTAAAGATCATAAATCTGTATTGTGTAAGTCACTGAATATAGTTTAGATGGATCCCAGAATCACAGCATGGGTGAGGTTGTAAGGGATCTATGGAGGTCATCTGGTCCAATCCCCTGGTTGGGCAGGGCCACCTAGAGCTGGTTGCCAGGGTTACTTAGTTTCTCTGCCGTGTTTTGTTTTGGTGTTATATATCTAAATGTTTGAGCGTTCTGTATCTCAAAAGGAATTCATGCACCCGTACCTTAAGGCTTTGTAGTGCTTAAGAAGGATATTTTAACCTCTTTTTGGTTGAAAAATTATTGCAAGTTTTGCAATAAACAGTGCTCTATTGGGCAAGATCATATGTCAATTTTGGTACTGTACAGTCCATAAAAACTGCAGATAATGGGTACACAGATGGCTTGATTTAACAGACTGGTTCATAAGCGTGGCTGAGAAGGATGGAGCTGGAGGGGGGTGTGGGGGGGTAAGATTTGTCTCAAGAAGTAATTCTACAGGCAATGTGTTTTTTTTTGTGGTTTAGGATGTTACTTAATACTTGGTATCTGAAGCATTTGAATATGAAGGAGTTGGAAAGGACTGGGACCTTGGTGAACAATTTCAGCTTTGCTGATTGCATGCAGAAGGTGTAACAAGAGCAGGCATGGCCTGAGATGGTCAGTGCAGCCAAAGGCCCTCTGCAGAGGTTTGCCTTCAGACCTCTGTCAGGAAGGTTATTCATGTCCCATGCTGGGACTGTCTTCAGAAGTAAGCGTGTTTTGCATAAACTAAACTTATTCCTGGACTCTCAGGTTGTAACATCTGAGTCAGCAAATGTGTCCTACTAATACATTCAGCCCAGTACGTTCTGATGGAAGCAAAGATTTTGTACCAAAACCTTTCTGCTGTCATTGTTGTGCAGTCTGTCCCAGCACATGCCTTTTCTAAAGCATAACCCCCCTTCTCTCCCCAAAATCTGCAATTGTAAAGATTCTACTGGCATGTCAGCACACGTCTTCAAAGAACCCGAGGGGCATTTTTAATGAGAATAGCTTTAGAATTCCTGGCTTGATTTATGAAGAAAAGAAAAAAAAAAAATCACAGAGGCAGTATCTTCTTACGTATTGAAATATTTGCCTTCTACTTAATGGTGTTATCACCTTAACTTTTGCAGATGCAAATTGAACAACCACAGTTTTACCTGCTCTCCACTTAGAAGTATAGACTCTGTCTGCTTAAATGCCATAGAATTCCAGAGAGGGAAGTGGAAAGGTAAAGGGCTAGAGGTCTTTGTTCTAAATTATGGAAGAAATAAACATTCAGGACTTAGCATTGGATGTTTCCTGCAGAATTTTCCTGTAACTTGTCTGTGGGAAATAAAGCTGAAAATATTTTTAGCACATTGCTGTAGTGTTTTAAGGAGGTTTTTGTAACTTGTACAAAATGAGATGAACAGGGCAACAGGTCTTTGCTTTTAGTTCCCATTCATCAACCCAGCTGTGTTAATGCATGCATTTCACTTTTTTGGGGTTTGTTTTTGAGCAAGGCTTTATGTTACAGCCACAGAAATAAGGCAAGTACAATCATTCTGCATTATTTATCTTCATATATTCATAATCATAATTCATAACCCTGCTTATGGGTATAGAAAACTACTCCAGCCCATGCTGAGGACATCAGTTACAACAGGTGCCCTAAGTCCGATCTGCATCTCCGTTGCCTTTCAGAAAGTGCCAAACCTGTTCTCATTTATGCTGAACCCAGCCAGTAGACATCATTTCTCACTGTTCAGTAACACCTCCCTCTCCATCCCCCCCTCAAAAAAAAAAAAGCCTGACTCCCAACATTCCTCTCATGTCTTACAAATATTTGTGTAAGTCCTTGGCAAGAAGCTGACTCTGTTCCTCACCACTAGCCAGTCCGCTTCTGCTGCCTTATATGCCTATTTCTTCCAGCACTTATTCCTGTAGTTCAAGCACCGGAGGAGGTGCGTATAGTGGTATTAAACACCCTGAATACAAGTCCTGTGGATCATTAGCATAGGCAAGTAGTATGAGAGAATGTAGAGGCATGGGGTGCTGCTGGATGTTTGGTTTTCTGTGGCTTTTATTTATAGGGGAAATTAAACATGAAAAACTGTGGTGTAAACCTTAAAGATGTCATCGTGTATGTGTTACTCTGTGGGAGACGTGCCTTGTGTGGTGCACAGGGCAAGCAGGGACTGGGCAGGGCTCGGGAGAGGTAAGAGCGTGCTTTTGTGTGGAAGCTGTGACCTGGAACCCAAGAGCGGGCTCACACCATCGGGAACAACGGTTGACTAATTCTGGCAGTTCCTGCCCTCTCTATGATTTGCTTTTCAGCTTTAGTGTTATATTAACTCCTTCGGGGCAAACGTGTTCCTTAGATTTTTTTTGTTGTGCTCCCAAACCGGCACATACTTCAAAACCAGGATCATTTTCTTTACGTCCTTTTCTTTTGCTGTATTCTGTTGCATGAATTACACTGCACATAAATCTGGAAAAAATGTGTTTCAGGATTTTTGTTTCCTCATTTTAATACCTGTCATTGTAGTACTATACCAAGGGGTTAGACCTCTGGGGAAATTTCTTGGCACCGTACTAATGATGGTGAATTCACATCAGTTTAAATCCAGGGAATGAAATAATAACGAGATTTTTGTCCCTCATATGATCCTGAAGAGAACTGTTTCTGGAAGTGCAGCGAAGGTATTCTTTGAGAGGAGACTGGCAGTCTGTTGCAAAGGTTGCACAAATGCCAGGTCCAATGCCAGGTTAAGAAATTTCTTGCTTCTGTTGGTTCTGCAGACTTTTATTCAATCTCTTAATTGGTTTTTGTAAGCGTTGAATCAGAGTAGGCAAAAGCAATATTCTTCTCATAGTAATGATGGTAAAACTTCCTGAAACTTCTTAAGCGAATTCCTGTGTCTATCCTCATCCTAGCAGGTCTCTTAGTATATCAACATGTAGTCGAGCAAAGAGGAAACTTTTCAGGTAGAACTTTTCCTAAGCAGATGAAAATACAGATCTGTAGGTCTCAGTGGCCAAATCTCGTTAATATAAAATCTCAAATGCCTTATAAGAGAAGAGCTACAAGTCTGTTGATGTAAAATTGCAAGTATTGTTCTCTTGTGTAAATAATTTGTCAATATTACTGGAGGTACCGAAGTAGAAAAAGTTGAAAGAAAACTCTGTGCTCACCAAGGGGACAGTCCTGCTCTGCTTGATGGTTCTGGCAGAAATTGTGTTTCGTAGGACAGGAGCAGGATCGATTTCAGATTCTTCATTTCTTTCGCCTTTGTGGCTTCCTGCTGAACTACCTTTTTTTTTTTTTTTTTTCAGTAGCCTGAAACACATTCCAGAAATGTCTGTGTGAGCGAGAAGAGTAAGAGTGCCAAGGCTGCTGATGAATAAGAGACTTTGTGATGAATCTTGTAAAATTGGACCTTTTCATTCAGACAGTGTTTCTCCATTACTGAGTCTTTTGTTGCCTTCTTTTGAATTGGAGGGGAGGGGAGGAGATGTTAAGTGTTATCCTGCGACACTTCCCTCTAGCCTACCTGAATTACCAGAGGAATGAATTGCTTTGACTGGGGGGGATGGGGAAAAATGCAGAGGAAGTTGATTGTTAAATCTGAAGATGCAGCAATGGTATTACTTCACTTCTAAAACTACCCAGTCTGGAGAAATTTAAATTTACATTGAAAGTTTGTTTTTTGAACTATATTGATCTGGGTTGAGAGATAATAATGAAAAGTTTCAGTTTTAAAATCACTGTTTTTTAAATAGACATTCAGGTCTTGCCGACTCACAGTTCCCTAGAATAAATCTCTCTTGAAGTTGAGTGGTTTTTTTCAGTTCTAAACTATTTCACAACAGTGTTGTTGGAATACATCAATTTGGAGCTTCCTACAAGGTGAATTTGGATTGGATGTATGTTTTATCCAGGCTATGTCAGAATCCCAAACATACAGTTTTTCCGTGCTGAACATACCATATTTCTTACAGTTTTCCTGGTAATAACAGCTGGAGAACAACTGTGGCAGTGTCTGACTTAACTAGGTGACATGTAATGTGTGGTCAGGGCTGCAGCAGCTGTGTCCCAGGCGTACACCTTGGTAAAATTATCCGTCACACCTCAGGTGATAGTATCTGATTACTAATAGGTAATAATTAAAATGTAAACATTGACATGTGAGCTGTCATTTCAAGAAGGGGCACTTCATGCGGCGGAAGAACTGTATGAAGGAGCTGCCTGTAGTTTGTCAGGTTTAGGAGTCCTTGCTTGTCAAAGCTTGCAGTTAGCAGAATTGAGTTTCATCAGCTTGTCTTTAAACCTTAAGTCTTCATTACATACGACAGGGTGTAACGCAAACGTCTTTGGAATGAATCTGTTCATGTCGAGAGAGAAATGCCTTTTAATAGCTTGGTACTTTTGCCCCTTCAGTTATTGCAGGAGCTCCTGTTGTGTGCATTTGTGATGTTTCCTTCTCTCCAAGTT
This sequence comes from Dromas ardeola, assembly GCA_013398915.1. NCBI lineage: Eukaryota > Metazoa > Chordata > Aves > Charadriiformes > Dromadidae > Dromas > Dromas ardeola. The sequence goes on along the minus strand of VYZM01000936.1, from coordinate 8,840 downwards.
GAAGTGCGCAGCTCTGTTGCAGCAAACGCTGCAGCATCCTTTCAGCATTGCCGCCAGAGCCGTCAGTCTTCAGCTTCAAGGGAGCTGCCTTGTCTCCACAGATTGCTTCCAGCTTTTTGTGTTGGCCGCTGGCACGTTGGCTTGGCAGTCGCTCTCATCTGTGAGAGCTTTTTAGAAGACTCTAATCCTTATTTTGTATAAAAATCTTCTGGACAAAATGTTTAACTGGGGAATTAGGCTGCTGCTTTCCATGCTGGTTCCAAGTTCTGTGTTTGACTTCGTTATAACGTAGGAGGGGTTTGGCTGGGAAGGATGCGCAGCCCCTCCGTGCTGCTTATCCTTCTGAACAGTTGCAGCAGCTGGCATCCCATCAGATCTCAGGGGGAGACCTCGTAGCCCAGTGGCAAACATCTAAATCTTTTCAGTGCTAGGGGGAACCTGCCCTGGCAGGAGGCTTGTTGGGGAGTCTAGCAAGGTCTGTGGCTACATGGGACCTCCTTCCTTTTTCCTCCCTCCCCCCACCAAGACAGAAACCACAAGTGGGTGCAGAAGGATTCGAAGGCAAGGCAGCCTCTTCTCCCCCTACCTTTGAGGGAAGCACCCTGGTAGCCCATGCCACCAGCTGCACCTGACGCAGAGGTCCACTGATGCCCCTTCCCTTCTCCCTGCAGACTGAAAGTGTCAGATGGACTCTCTGCCCTCCCTGATGGTTTTGTTGGGACAGGGCATCCCAGGAACATAGTCCCTCTGAAGAGCCCTCCTCCTGTCCTGTGCATTTTTACTAGGGTAGTGCATGTCAGCCAGGCTCGAGTAAGTAGCAGATATGGTGATACGCTCCTGATTTCTAGCCTGATAGTTTTCTGCGTGAAACCTTGCAGGCTGATGTGGGGAGGAGAAGACAAGCATGCTTCTCTTTTCGGAATGCTTTTCATGATTAGTTTTGTCCTCTGCCCTGCAAAAGCTGATGTTACAGGGGTAAAACGTTTTGAAGGGAATGAATAACCTGTCATAAGCCAGCATTGCTTGTTTTGCTCACTTGAGAGAATTCATTACGACTGTTGTTCTAGCTGGGGAGCGCAGCACTAGCTTTTTGGGAGGCAGATAGCAGATCATTGCTGAAAACAGACCTGTAGACACGTGGTCCTCTGCAGGTGTGCTGAGAAACCCTCTTCTCTTCTACCAGGAGATGACAATCTCCCCTTCCCAGCAAAGGGACTCCTTCTGTCTTAATCAAATAGATAACACTGCTGTAAAAGTGAATCTCTGTTCTTAAGGCAAGATAGAGGAGCTGTTTTGTTACGGGATCATAGAAAGTATTGCTTCAAGTCAGAAAATACTGAATATTGTGAAAATTGCAGTGTGCACCTGCCCAAGAAAAGTTAGAGCTGTGTATTGCACTTCCTGTGGAAGGGAGGAATTTTCTGCCCGATCTAAAGGTTTGGCGGGGTTGGTTTTGTNTTGGGGGGTGTGTTTTTTTTTGTGTGTTTTTTTTTTTTTTTTTTTTTTTTTAAGATTGGACTGTTGCCTGGTGTTATTGCTGCAGAACTGCAGGACTGATGTCCAGACCTGAACACGTTTTTCAGGCTTCTCTACTCTCTCATCGTTGCTCTCCTCTCCCTAACCCCAGCTTGCCACTTCCTCCTGCATTTAATGAAGACAGAGGGCTCTTTATTTTATGATACTCAAAATGTAATACGATAGTGTTGCAGAAGAGCTAGTGGAGTAGGCTTTACCAGGTGTTTGGCGTTTTCTGTTTCAGGGAGATCTGTAGCTGTAAGAAGGCTTCTGTCTAACTCAGTCCCCGCCATGAAGGAAAGGGAAGGCAGGCTGGGGATGCCTTGTTGTGTGGCACCACCTGTGCAGCCACAGGCCTTCCCAGCGGCTGCAAGTGGATGTGGATGGTGTTGTGAGTTAGGTGCCTCTTAACCTCCTGAGGAGGAACAACGCCTACTGCTCAAACAGAGGTGGATGTGGAGGTGAACGTGGAAACCTCGGAGCTGGAAAACCAAATGGGTGTGAAATCCCATGCAGAATCTCCAAAAGATCCAATTTTAGACTACATTTTTTCATGAGGGAAGTACGGGCACATCTGTTGCCATATAAAGGCATTGGGATTGTTTTGTCTCTGGCCCCTCAGGAAAGAAGAAGCTAAGGTTTTACTATGGGATGTGCTTTTGGCTTGCTGGTCACATCATCTGATGTAGTTATTCCTGCGGTTTCTCTTTCACCTGTTTTACTCCAAGTGAGCCTGCACTGATTACAGTGTTGTCTTCTCTGGCAGGCAGACAAATAAGGCAGGACTGATCCAATTGTTTTTTCATAACTGCTTCTTGGAAGACACATTCATCATTTCATGGACAAGTTCAATAACTAGAACATGTTTTCTTCATTTTTGAAATTGTGGCTCATGAAACACATGTTGTTCTTTGGAAGTAAAGTGCATTCTAATGCATAGTGAAAGCCTCTGACAAAGAGAACACGGATAGCCTACAGGGAAAAGTAGCTTAATTCTCCTGTATTTAAAGATTATTTTCATTTTGGAGCTTCTCTCCCAACAATATGTCTAAAATAAGACACTGCCAGTGGTTGTCTTGGACAGTTGAGCCATTAAGGCAGTTAGGATTTGGAAAGCTTTCTCAAAATGAGTTAACATCACTAGCAGCCTACCATTCTCTCAGAGAAAGACATTGGTTGCTTTTTTCTTCTGTCAAATTTTGTATAGATGTTTTAAAATGTCTTATTGCAAATATTCCCTTGCTGAAGGAGAATTCAGCCATCATTGAATTTTATTGTATTCCCATATGAAACCATCCTTTGGGCCATTAGTATTTTGTATTTCTGCTGGCAAGTAGATTACAGGCAATGTAAGCCTTGGAACTGAATTCTTGCTACAGTCATTGTACAAATTAATTTATTTAAAAGTGACAGTGTTTTTTCATATTCTACCAGTATATATGCTTCTTAATATTCTCTAACCTATTCATATCACAGATTAGTTGAATTTGGAAGGGACCTTTGGAGATCTGTGGAAGCTTTACACTTTGGACATTAAAACAGTACTTCAAATAACCTGACAAGAACTAAATTCTCATACACCGTGCTATTCTGATTGAAGATGAAACCACTTTCAGCTCAGAAGCTTTCAAACGTGTTGCCGATCTCCCAACAGCAGCACACTGCTATTGATTTCATCTCTAGTAGTCATTTCAGAGTTACCTTTACGTCATTGCCATGTTTTTGTCCTTCAGCCTTGACTGAGCTTTTGAGCAGTGAGCATCTGGTGAAGGTGATGATGGCGATAAAAGTATAACTATTCAGAAAGAGGCAGCAAGGATGTTGGTGCTAAAGGGTTTATGTTGAGCCTTCGGCTTCACAGGTGAAAGGTGAAACAGTGAGATTTTGTCAGAAGGTCAGTTGTTCCGCGAATGATTGGACACCAGGGCATTGCAAGATTTGATCTCATGTTATGAGGAGAGGTCACGCTTGTTAAAATTTCAAGCTAATAAGTAGTCATCTCTTAATTTTTACTTTAAAAAGGGGCCAGCATCTCCTTCTGCCACAAAGCTAGCCTCCAAATAGCCAGCCTCTCCTCCACCTTTTCTCTCCTTACTAGGTACGGAGTTGGCAGTGGACTGCCCTGACGATCCTGCTCTTGCCTCTCTTTTCTCCATGGCGAACCTACAGCCTGTGTGTACCTGAAAACGTGTGTAGGTCTCAGGTCTCTGCAGGCATTCCCTCCTCTCTACCTTAGTTGCTTTGCTATCTGTAAAATCACTAATGGTCATATGTTTAAAGAATGAGTCCTTGGTTAACTGATCTCTAAGTAACGGCACAGTAGTAAACACAACCATCCAGGTTGAAATGACCGCAAATCCAGTAATTCAGCAATACTGGGCTAAGCTTAATATCCAGGTGCGCTGACTTACATGACCATGGTGACCAAGCAGGCCAGCAGGAAGCCAGGCATGGCTCTTTGGATGAGGAGCAACTTGGACCAGCTGAGGGGCTCGGGGAATGCCAAATTCCCTGATCAGACAGTCCTTCTTTACTGCTGAACTGCAAAAGCAGTGCCCGGACTTGTTAGCCAATGGCCAGATCCCACCTCTGCGCCCCTTCTGTGCCCATTCTGTCCTTGGTGTGCTTGGGCATGGAAATACCCCATAAGGCAATACTAGTCCCACGCCTACACCTCTGTTGACGTGGCTTGTCAGTCGGGAACTGATTATTCTGACTTTGGGAGGTGTGGGTGGTGGTGTTGGAGGCAGATGTTTCCCTGGTGTCAGAGATAGGTTCTGCTTCTAGGCAGCTGGCGGTTGTAGTGGATGACCTTTGTCTTTATCGTTTATGGAGATTTATTTTATGTAAGTGTACTCAGTTTTCTCACTTCCCATTCTTACACTGGCAGGAAGGCAAGATTTCATTTCCTTATATTTTTAAGGAAAAAATAAGTGGGATAGTGAAGTGGATCACTTAGTCACTCACGGAAATTTGGGTAGAGGAGTAGGGTGGCCAGGGGGTGCCAGGCACCTCTAGACACCCAGATTTTTCACATAAGTGCTTTTGGCTGCGCTCATATGTTTTATTTCATGATGTTGGCATCCTAAAGGCTTGGACATATGTATAAAATGCATCTTTCAAATCCCTCAAGATGGAAGGGAGTTAAATTTAGCATTTCCATTCTCCTTAACTTGCCCCTTACAGGAACTGGGTGATGCATTTTTGGCTTTCCAAAATGGACAAGGACAGAGTGGTACCTACTCATGAGGGTTGCTGTTACTTCATTACTGATTTTACAGCCTGTCCTGTGTATCTTTTTACCTGCTATATGCTGTGTTCATTTGGATCCAGCTGTTGCTAAAATAAAAGGCTGTTTTGCTGACTGTGTCCACCTGCCTAAAAAACTACCACAAGCCGCGGAGAAATAGAGAAATACTTTGAATCTGTTGTACACATTAGGAGAGCTGTGTGGTCCCATGGTGGTCATTGCTGTGGGCATACGAGAACTGAAATAATAATTGTAATAGTCTGTTATCCTTTACAGCCCCTCAAGGCAAGTGCTTGTGATTATTTGCTGCTAGATACAAATCAGAAGCAATATATGCACTAGGTTTTGGGAACCATTGCATTAGCCTTGTGTAAGAGGGAAAAAGAGCCATGGTAGCTGCCTATGAGCTAAGGGGATTTCTTACAATACCCTTTATCTGCAGCATAAATGTCACAAGCTGTTTAAAAAAGGATACCTCTTGAAAACAAATCGTTACTACCCATATTTAGTCGGTGGATCAGAAAGGCATTAGTCTCTTCTACAGCTTTTACTCCAGTATCCTGTATGGTGCTTTATCCTGCATAGTCATTCTGCCGGGCAGCGGAAGGCGCGAGAGGAAGGAGGGTCACTGCCTGCTATGAAACCTCTCGTCCAGCTCCGCATTAACAGGCTCCTTTTTTTCTGGCCTGTGTAATACCTGATGGCTACCCCTCGTGGCACGTTTGCACTAGGATCATTTGGGCAGCGCGTTTGGCCCCAGTTTGTGCTGCAGCTGAATTAGATCGACCCAAACCTGTATGTATGATTTTTCCCTGGTTTCCCTGGTTTGCTCCTGTTTTTTCCTTGGGATTAAACCTGTTCTCTAGGACTATGCCTGTTTTTACGTATGTGTTGGGTCAAAGTATTAATTGTTAGTCAAAGTTGCTGGCTAGTTCACGGTTTATTAAAAGTAAAGCAGAGAAGCTAACACTGAACAGGCTGTCAAAGCTGTGCTAATGTTTCGCTTCCCGCCACACGTGGGAACCTGACCTCTTTCCTCTTACCAGCGGTTTTGTATACAAGAAGCTTAACTTGTCTTTGTAATCTCACTTGTCAGTAAAAACAGCTGTGATATGAAATACGAAAGCCCACATTGCCTGGTAAAGAAAAATACTCTTTTACCCTATTACACAGAAGTTAACTGGGCAATATAGAAGTGCAGCCCTTTGTTGGCAACATTGACAGTAGGATTGAGGCACGCTCAGCAAGTTTGCCGATGACACCAAGCTGAGTGGTGCGGTTGACACGCTGGAGGGAAGGGATGCCATCTGGAGGAACCTGGACAGGCTTGAAAGGTGGGCCCGTGTGAACCTCATGAAATTCAACAAGACCAAGTGCAGAGGCGGCAGGGGGGTTGGAACTAGATGATCTTTAGTGTCCCTTCCAACTCTAACCACTCTGTGATTCTATGAACCCATCTGCCTAACAGAAATGAGTGGGTCAACTCTGAAACTCTAATAAATGTTGTTTACTGACCCTTAATGGCTTTTCTCATCTCCTGAGCTTGTCCTCTAGATGGTTTGGGAACTGCCCGGTGCTTTAAAGGACAGCATCAGGCCTGAGATGCTGTGTGGTCCCAGGCAGTGCAGCCACTTTTGTGGATGTGGTGGGAACTGCGCTCCAGTTTTAGGACTCCTTTTATCCACACCGTAGAGGAACAGCAACTTCTGGTGCTGGATCCCAAGCAGCTACAGACAGCTATGAGTTAATTCCAGCCTTGCCTCTTGCCTCCTGTTTGGAAGTGGTGGTACCGTCTTCTCTAAGGAGAAATGGCATGTTGGGAGGATTCCTTATGGAGGTTGGATCTGCTCCATAACTCCTCCTCTACCTAGAGTGGCACAACTTTTTGTGACTGCTGTACTCTGCTTTTATCACAGCAGTCCTTGCTATGCCAGAAAATACCCAAATGAGATCTTCCACCCTTTTCTGGCTTCCTCAAGATCGATGAATTGCTCCCTTGCGAGTAGTAATAAATACAAGTTTGAAGCACTGGCTTTATATTGCATTTTAACTTTTATATTCCTTCCTCAGTGTTTCAGTTTAAAATTAATTGCATAACAGGGTATGTGGCAAGGTCATGCAAGTTAGCAATGTAAATTCATTGTGTCTTATGGGAGCGTAAAAACAAAATGAGAGGTTTCAGGGGGTCTTTCGATACCATTTCATTAGCAGCGAGCAAAATAACAGACTGAGATTTTCTAGGCTCAGCGGGGTCCTGGGGTGATCAAACTGTCCGTAGATCCCAGATAAACATCTAGACTTGCGGATGGTTAGATCATCTGTATTATATTGCCATTTCTTATTACCTCTCTTATGAGGAAAGACTGAGGGAATTGGGTCTGTTTAGTCTGGAAAAAAGACGGCTGAGGGGTGACCTTATTAATGCTTACAAATACTTAAAGAGTGGGTGTCAGGAGGATGGGGCCAGGCTCTTTTCAATGGTGCCCGGCGACAGGACAAGAGGTAATGGGTACAAACTGGAACACAGGAAGTTCCATCTCAACATAAGGAGGAACTTCTTTACTTTGAGGGTGGCAGAGCACTGGAACAGGCTGCCCAGAGAGGGGGTGGAGTCTCCATCTCTGGAGACATTCAAAACCCGCCTGGACGCGTTCCTGTGCACCCTGCTCTAAGGTGACCCTGCTCTGGCAGGGGGGTTGGACTAGATGATCTCCAGAGGTCCCTTCCCACCCTATGATTCTGTGATTCTATGATTCTTTGCCAGTGCAAAAAAACCCAAAAAACAACCTCCCAAATGGGGACAAAATGTCATGTACACTTCCATGTGTATGACCATATCTGCAATAAGTATCCTGTGCTTGTTTTAGTTGAGGTGATCCGTTTGCTGGCTGGAGATCTGTGACTGGTTTCAGCTTCTGGAGGCTGGGATATTGGCACCGCTGAGTATTTCTTTGAACAGATAAACTAAATGTTAGGCTTTTTTTTAAATTTGAGGCAGTCAGTCATCTTCTTAATAATAATGATAATGTATTTTTGTAAAGTATCTTATGCAATTTTCTAAAATCAAAGCACTGGGGCGTAAATAGCCGAGCTTCATTAAGGGGATGAAGAGAGGCATCTGGCAGAAGAACGGAGGACAGTGTAAAAATAGAGGCGTATGGTAGTTTGAGTAGTATTAGTCATTTCTGATATTGCGTTGCCTATGAACCTCTGCTCCATTCAAAGCAGAAGACTGAGCCAACGAAGCCAATTTTCAGGACATTCACACAGTGTTCCTTTCTTCCTGAAAATGAACAGCTGAAGCTTGGGGAAATTGGAGGTGCCTTTTGGCCAGCAGAAATCTTTGCCACAAGGACAATTTGATAATGTATCCTAAATAAATCTTCAAAAAGCAAATTGGCAATTTTTGTACTGCCCTTAATTTATCTAATAATTTTTTCAATATGCTGTTTTCCTAGAACATGTGTCCTGATTCATTGTGATCGGTCAATGTGAGGATACTGGAGAATGTAACTTAAAAAACCACACCACTTATTTCTATGTATTTATTTGTATAGCCTGTGTGAAGAGGGTAGCTTGCTTTGTGCTGCGTTGCAGAGTGTTTGTCTTAGGCTGTAACGTGGCTAAATAGAAACCTGTGTTTCAGAAACATTAATGATTTTTCACACTTCTAATCTTGAGTTAAAGAGTCAGTTTCAAACTTCTGTCTCAAACTCCTTGTTTCATTTTTTTTTGTTGTGTTTCTCTGCTTTGTCCTTTTCCTCCCTTGCACTTATTTTCTCCTACTCCGTATTTTCATCTTTTATGTTCCTTCAAAGAACCGTAGCCCATTGCAAACAGTAATGCATTACTTTTTGCACTATCGCTGTATGTCACAGTAAATCTGGAATCAGCATCTCTATAGCTTGTAAACCAGAAGCGCAGCCAAATTAAAGGACTCAACAGCACAGAGAAAGCCGCTATCAAACCCGGGACTGGAATATAGGTGTTCTGGTCACATCACTGGACCCAGCTACCTCTATGTCTAATTGCTGCTTTATTTGTCTGTCCGACCTTTTCATAGAATCACTCAGGT
>VYZM01000932.1:216840-233595 GCA_013398915.1 Dromas ardeola | reverse complement strand
TTTTTGTCGGCTTGCGGGCCATTTTTTGACGTTCCATGAATCTTTTGATGTGAGTGGAAAAGCTACAGACCTTCTATAGATCTCTGGGGTCTGGGAGGTTTGTCTGAAATGGAGCCAATAAGTTTGAACAATTTAATTCCTTACTATCCCTGATAATGTGATTGCTGTGAGATTCTAATAACAGTGGAGCAGAGCACTTTTTGTTACTTTACACATGGAAGTTGTTTCACAGTGCCCTAGGTGCTTCAGTGCCTCAGCTTTAGCAATGCTAAGGACTTGCTATTTACAGCACTGTAACCCTTTAACTTGGGCCACCGAGGCAGTGTTTTTCCAGAGACTTTGTGGCTGTAATTTTTCTTCACTGTTCTCATGCTCTTTTTCTCATATTGTTGCTGTCATGGCCTTACACTTGCAAACCCCAGCAGTGTCATAATGAGTTCTCACGGGCAGCAGCTACTGCTTGCATGAGATTCACCCTTCTCTCTTCTTTCCTCAACTCCTTAAGAGAGCGTACAGCAAATTACATGATAAGAGTTAATCAAGATGAGAGAGATAGAGTTTTGTGTGTGCACATCAATATGTGCCCCCACATGTTTGCATGAACTGACCATCATGAATGAAATCATGAGTCTGAAAGTCACTGAAAGATTTGCAATTGTTTTTGGAAAGAGCAAATCTTTTATCCATGCTATGTTCCTCTATAGATTTGCTTATGAGATCAGACAGATTGCTCGAGGCATTTTTAGGTGCATGCTCTAAAACACCAGCTATTCTGTACAGACAAAAGTCAGCCATTACAGGTTCAAATATAAGAGGAGCAATGCACAATTGTAAGGATGAGCCTTTCCCCACTCCTGTTTGTTCACAGCTGAGCACACCTCAGGAACTCTTCTGTGAACAATTCCTTTCTACTTTAAAGAAATTCTAAGGGCAAATTCTGTCTAGGGCCCCGATAATGTAAATGAGACCAGGCAGAGTAGGTAATCAGAGATTTTTCAGGTCAGGTAGCTGAGCTGGTGATCCAGTGACTAATTTCTTGGTCTCCTATAGCTTTATGAAACTTTAATTTGTATCCACAGCACAAAACGCTGACCCAACCCGGGCAAGGACTGTAGAAGAATACACTACTCAATCTGAATACTCATGACCTATCTAATTAAACCAGGCTTTTTAAAAAAACACATACTATCTTTTGAATTAAGGTCTAAAGCTGCTAACACTTTGGTTTAGTGAATGCAAAAGGCTATTTCTTACTAGTAGGTATTTTCAGAGATATTGCAGAATTAATGAAAAATATTTCTTCACTTTGGTTAGGAGGAAATTGAGATGTCGGGGCTGATCCGAATTCTTATGGTGTGTTAGGTGTATTTCCAGTTATTTTAGCAGGTTTTAGACTGAATTTTAAGTGTTGATACATGGCTGTGTCTGTTGTTTTCCAAAAGGTACCTGTCTGGAAACATGTTTCATTGAGGTCAGAAAAGTTACCTGTGTGTGTATCAGATTGCTGTTTAAGCAAAATATATTGAACTTATCTGAGATGAGACACTGTAAATTTATTTTTTTTATTATAGTGTTTTCTGTAACAGCTAATGTAAGGTGACTGTCACTATTTTAAGCTTAGTAAGCATAGTTGATGGCCTTTTTACATGCAGTTTTGAAAGAGAAGAAAACTGCAGAAGAAATATGCTGTGCCAGCTCATTTCCAAAACCAGAAATCCCAAATAACAAACTATAATTTCACTGAAGCACTTAGAATAGGCAACATGGTCCATTTACTTTCTTATTTTCTGACCACAGCTGAGTAAAGATGCTTTAGAGGATTCTTAAGGAATCTTTTGCTGACAGTTAAAGAAGAATTTGCAGCTTTATTTTTTAGCCTATGAAGTGTTGGGTATTTTATGTCATCTAAATGTGTCTTATTTCTTAAAGTTTTAGTGACTTCGTGACTTCATTATATTTCAAAAGTAAATTTCACTGTTCATCTTTGCAATCAGTTGTGTGTTTATACTTCTTGTAATTTTTCAGCTGAATTACATTTTGCTGGTGCTTGCATTGAGAGAAAACTATTGTATAAGATATTTTGCACCATTCTTCATGTGCCCCGTGATGCCCTCTCTCATCTCCTGCCATTCAGTTATCACACAGTTATCACTGTTTGCAACCACAGGACTTAATTCTCAGAGAATTCAGATAAGAGTGTGTGTGAAAAGGGACTATCTGAGAAATTCAAGCCACCGCACACTTCAGATCTGAATTCCAAAATCTCATTGTATAGGTAACCCATCACCATATGTAGCAGCAATGTAACAGTTATTAAAATAACTTAGTGGCTCACAAACCACAGGGTGAATTCAAAGATACCAGGAGTCTTACTAGGAAGCCTGCAGGGCAGTATGAATATAGAGGAATTCCTATGCCCACCTCCTTGCTAGGAAACATTTTAAAAGAACTGAATAAATATCTTTGCATAAAATTAGTTTAGAATGACTTCCACTGCACTCTCTGTTAATGAAAAGTATGGCCCCGTTCAAACATTACCAACCAATTCCACATTTGCAAGTAGTGCACTTTCTCCCACGTCCACTGCATGTAAAATCCAGCTATCAAAAGTTTCAGGTTTATAATAGTGTATCTTTTTCAGTAGCTTTACAAACGTTCTGAACAGTTTTGCATCCCTTTTTCTCTATTAAGCAGAAGTTCAAAGGGTTATTTTCTCACAAGCTGATGCCAACCTTTGAAGACGCGACTTTCTGGGGAGTTCCCAATGGCTCACAGGAATGACCAGGGAATTAGGACGTGACTTACTTGGAACAGGGTGGGACCCGTATTTCCCATGAGAATGTTTCCATGCCAGCGTAGATCTAAGCTTGCTTTAGATGTACAGACGTCAAAGTAGTGTTAATCAGAGCATATGAATTTATCTTTAATTAAGGACAACAAGTCTCACACTTGAATAAACTGTAGCCCAGAAAGGATACAAGTGAAAGAAGAAATTTAAAGTGTACATATATTTGCACAGAAACTGATGAGATTTACATATGGTTAAAACTATTAATTTATTTACATTCTTTGCTAGACTGGGACTTCATTGCTACTGCAGAATTATTTTGGCCTAATTAGGCTCAAGATCGAAAACTATACCCCTTTATCAGAGTTAGATTCTGCAGATTTTTTCTCCTGTGAGTATGCTGCTATATTCAGTGCCCAAATAATACACCAACAGCTCAAACTGTGATCATGGAACAGCAGAAATGTTGTCTCCTGAGCATATATATGTGTGTGTGTATATGTATATATACACACACACAAAGCACCCAGAGCATTTTTTTGCATGTGCATTAAATAAACCAGAACAGTCTCCTGAAGCAAATAACTTTTAATAATATAAAACATTAAGATTATGTAATTAAATCCTTTTCTGGAGTTATCTGTGAGCACTGTATCTGAGATGTCTAGATGCAAAAAACCTCTGTAAGGACAACTGAAATTTCACAGACTCACCACTGAGGAGAGACGAAGATGGCAAAGAACTGTAACATCCTAGCATAAATACATTGATTCAGTGTATTCAACTAATTCACCACATAATATCTAATATACATCTATTGATTCGGAACGTCTTATACAGTGTAAAGTGTCCTCAGGAAATTTTTTGTTATATTTGTTAATAATTTTAACATAACTTGCCTGTCACGGATTCTTGGTTCTTGACATTATTTAATATCTAACCTGTCCAATGCTCTCAAATGCTATTTACGTCAATGATGCTTTCTAACTCAGTCATGGTTCAATGTATACATGTATAAGTAAGTTCTTACTTTACTTTTTTAAAGAAAAATATAGTAATTCCAGTGAATCTTAATAAAAAAATAAATAAATTTGAAAAACAATACAGAAAAGTTAGATACTGCAAAGGGACCTCTCACAGTGCAGTTCTATTATTTTCTAGAGGATTGTAAGCACCATTTGTCAGTCAATGAAAAATTCTATCCCCGCTATTTGAATTTGACAATATGGCTCAAAAAAAAAGAAAAGTTTAAGCTTCTGGTCTACATGATGTTAAAAAATGCATATAGAATCTTACTGGGTTTATTTAATAGAAATTTAATGTAAGGGATATTCAAAGATGCAATATATATTGTACAGGATTTCTTACATACATTTCTGTCAGGATTGTATTTCCAAGGAACCTGCTGCTTGCAAGGCAGCAAACTTTTTCTATTGCACAAAACTTTTTACGTGTTTGCCGTATCTGACATACTCTCACTCAGCTGTCAACCCAAAGCATAAATAGTGTTTTATCATTATATGAGGAAGAGTTCAAGCAACTGAAATTCAAGGTAAGCGCCCTTTATTCCTTCAGAGCATTACCAACTTTACGTTGCCAATCCCTTTTACATAGGACTATCTTTGAGCGCTCTTTCTTTATTCTGCTAAGACTCTATTTCCTCCACATAATCTTATAGATGGCTGCATTCAACTGTGACAGGACTGGATAAGGATGGCAAGGTAAAGTTATCAGTTGGCAGAATGTGGAAAAACGCAAGTAAATCATCACATATCTACATGTATGTGTATTGGTAATTAATTCTCCAGTAGCTGATGGAAACAGGGCAACTTAACATAACAGGAGCTTTTGGTCCTGGAGATAAAACTGACAAAATTTTAAAAATAATTTCACTCTTAAAAACATTCCTCCTAATACTGCCTCATGTTCAACTCGGTGCTCCCCAGGCCCCCCAGGTTCTTTTCTGCCAAGCTGCCTTCCAGCCAGTCAGCCCCCAGCATGTACAGGTGCATGGGGTTGCTCCTCTGGAGGTGTAGAACTTGGCATTTCCCTTTGCTGAGTTTCATGAGATTCCCGTCAGCTCATTGAGGTCCCTTTGGATGGTAGCACAACACAATTCTTTCAGTCACTCCTCCCAGTTTTTTGTCATCAGCAAGTCATCTAAATTTTGTCTATGGAGAACTTCTAAAAGGTACTTTCAGACAGAATTATCTCATGTATTCAGATACTTATAATGAACTATCTGTTACCTCTATTGATTATGTTGAAAGCCAAATGACCAACTAGTTGGGACCAGATGTTGAACTTCTATCCAGCTAAACATAAATAAGATAAATTTAGATCTAGTGATTCTTCCTTTATGTCTTTTGATCCAGAATTAACTTCCCCTGTGCCTTCCCTGTGATTCCAGTCACTTTTTCTACAAGTCTTCTCTTCCAGATATCTTAGATTATTAAATAGTCTTTCAAAAGCTTGCATGCACTGAAGCCAAAGGTAAAACCTACAAGCTGTGAATCAGGATCTTATTTTTTAACTGTCTCCAAATGCCACCTGAGTACTTTCAAATTTTCTACTTATTCACACCCCCATTCCACTGAGAACCATCCAGTTTCCTTTCCTAGCGCTTGCCTTGCGCCTGTGTTGTTTAAATATCTACCCTCTTCCACACTGCTTTTGGCAGGCTTTGCTGACTCATGAAGTGCTACCCAGATATGAAGCCATTGCAGCTGTCTTTCACAAAAGCAAGATTTCACCTGAGCTTACATTTACCTCCACTTAAGGGCTTGAATAAAGAAGCACTGATAGAGAATAAAGAAGCACTGGAAAGGAATAATGGGATAATTAAAATGTTCAATACAGATTCACCTTAAAAGATGTCAGTATTTAGGTAATTTTCTCTCAACCCAAATGCAGGATTCCCAAAAGCCAGCGGAGTGAATATTAGCAGGAGAGGCTTATGAGCATTTTACTTTCAACTGAAAGACAATGCTGCCCCACCCATATATTTTGAAAAATTATTCTTACCATCATAACTATTTTAACATGGTTGAAAATATAATTTTATTTTAAAATATCTGAATATGTAAACCAAATTGCTCTCTGATTAAATAAGGGATAGATTTTTAAAATTTCTCAGGCTATTTCCACTCTGTAACTTCTAATATTTGTGAAATTGCAGAACTTCTGATGCAAGCATTTTGTTTGGAATTAACTTTCCTGTCAAATTGAAAAAAAAAAGGGATATATCTAAACTTTTTTTTTTTTGGAAGAAAACTATGAAAGTACAAGAAATAAGATAAATTTTAAAAGTCAAAACAAAAAAAAACCTTGTAATTTTCACCATATTCTTACATAGAAAACGTTGATTTCTTTTTTTCCCCTCTGCTTTCACTCCAAATTGAAAATAAAGTAATTTACTGTTCCACCATCCCTCAGCCCCAGGAAAATTAAACTCACATATTATTTCTATGTTTTGTGTTCCTCATTTACTCAGGGGTATTATGACTAAGTCTCCAGTATTGTGTAAGTTTTAAGCTGCTGATTTTTTAAAAAAAGATTTTATTAATATCTAATCTATATTTTTATTACGTATCAATTTACCGCACATTTTCTCACTTTTTCTTTTTTTCCTTTTGCAGCCTTCAAAAGCAGGCATAAAATACTGTGCAATCTCTACTTCATTTAATATGAATTTGCAGCTCAGACGAAAAATTACTCAAGATCAGTAGCTTCTGATCTCAGAGAGAGGTGTCAAACTCAGAAGTGCTGCCCAGGAGATCTGAATTTATTCTATTTGTGTTATTATGAATTTATTTCCATATTTGGAACAATGCTATCATCTTTCCTCCAAAACCATTTCACACGTGCACAGACTTTAATGCCAGGAAGAATGAATATGATCATGCAGTTTCACCGGTTGCATAACATACTACACTGAATTTCAGAATTTTGTGACACAAATTATAAAAATGATTTCTCATTAACATGTGCACTCAAAAGGCAAAATGAACTAGAGCTTTAATGTCTCCCTTTTGTTTGCTTGATAGTTAATTTTAAGACAAAAATTGCCATAGCTTTAAAATATGGTAAATTTTCCTCACAAGAAGAGCTAGGGGTTAATGACTGTATTAAGAAGAAAAAATCAACATATTACTGACCTGGAAAATGTGGAATACTAAATAAGATTTTAGAGGCTGGGGAATTATAAACAATAAAATGTAATGGCTTTAGCTTCCTGATAGTTTAATAATAGGCTGCTTCAGACTAATGTTGTTTAATTTACCATTTTTCACTTTGATTATATCAAGCATTTTCAGGTTATGTATGTTCCAACAGTCACTTTCCAGTGTTGCCACATCATTTTGTACCCAAAGATTATATGAAGCCAGTTAGATGTAAAATGAAACCAGCAGATAAAGGCTGCTGTGGTCTAATACCTCTCTACTCTATGCACTTCTAAAGCTTATATCAGATTCAGATTTTGCATACGAGCTATCCCAGAGATCATTTATCATTGGGTGGGAACTATTTATAAATGGAATTAAATCAAATATTCTCACAAACCCTAATCATTATGGGTGATTAATTTTCTATTCTAGACTCCATTAAGTGCCTTTACAGATATTCTTTCCACAGACCCAGGTCTCTAATTTATTTCCCCCTCCCCTTCATCTCTTAACAGTGCAGGGTCGTGCTGGGATACTCATTAGTTTTATGCTAGCAATTCTGCCAGGCAGCCTCAGAGGCATCAGCATCACCTCAGAAATCATTAACATAACTGGTGCTGCAATCTAAAACTGACAAGCAGAGAATAATCATTTAGGGGCTGAAACATGTTCTTCCATAAATGAGCATTTTGGAGGAAAAAAAATAAAAATGCGTGTGTTTCAGTCATCCTCTGGAGACAAAAAGGGATCTTAATAAATCAGATCTGAAGCCACTTTTGTGCATATATCCTTGCCATGTCTGTGAAATAGCATCAAATTTTTCAGACGCATGATTTATTTTTTGCTGACGAAGTCCAGAAGCATTGAATCACACATGACAGCAAAGATGCTGGATCAGGTTTGTAATCTGACATTATATTGGCTGAGCCTGATTACATTATTTGCATACTTGTCATTATAAGTTTCACTTAAAATGTCTGCTGCCTCCCCTACCAGGGCTATTCATAAGGCAATTTTTCACAAGAAAAACACAAAGATTTGCATGGTCATATGTATGAAGACACTGGCACATTCACCTGAAATAAATAGCACAGTTTGGAGGCACTTTGAATCATTAAGTACTGATGCTAATTGGATCAAGGGGTCATTTGGGGGAAGCTCGCGTAAGTCAGGTAAGAGAATTTGTGAACAGAAAGGACATGTGTCTTGCACGGCTTAGTGACTTGGTCCTTCAGGCTCCCCATTCTCTTTCTGACTAGCAGAATCATCTACTGCTTGTCTTTGATCACTCACTATAGACACATGTACACTTTTATGCACCGTTCTATTTCTCAGGTTTTATACTTATAGCTCAAACTACCTACTACTGATTTTTCCCTTTCTCAGGTTGGCTGAGAGAGGTGAGAATGCAGCTACCTATTGGTCCATACTCTCTCTTGACTAAAACATGGTTACACATGTATCAGTAATAATATAAACTGAAGAAAGATTCTTCTCTGAGATAATGGAGGGACAGCTTGCCCTCACTAACCATCACATCCAACGCTTGATTCACTGATAGCCTATCTGCCTTTAATGGTCAGGCTTGATCTTTTTGTCTCATTGAAAAAGAGCTGAGTAAACCAAGAGCTTTTGAGTTAAAAAACAACACCAAATTCTGCTGATTTCAGCAGACTATATATATTTTTTTTTATCAAGAGTACTGAAAACAATAAAGGAAATAAACGACTAAGTGCAAACCAGCCAACAAAGATCAGCAGTCAGGGACTTCAAGTCAGCATTCATCTTATCTGTGCCTCCATCGTGGCCCAAACTTCCATTTTAGTCAGTGAAGACCAAGCCAGTGATTTCCATAGGTTTCACACTGTCATTTACCTCATCCTACAGTAGATTTGTAGACTTGCACATCTGGGAAGATGAATTGCAACCCTAAACCCCACTGATAATACTGATTAGCTACTCCTTGATCATGAGAGCTTTGATACTATCATCAGAGTTAGGCACCTAGGGCTTGATTCAGTTTTGTCAGCTTGGTGTCCAGTGCCACTTGAGATCATCTGAAGTATTTATGACATATTCTTGGGGTTTCTGGACAGGGCAGTTACAGGACCTGTGTGAGAGCTACACCCCTTTAAGGTGGCAAATGGAGGTTAAACAGAATACCTGCGGTCATCTCAAATGTCAATGGATACCCATGTGAGGCAAAAAAATAAAAAATCAATCCACATAATATTAGGCAAGATTACTTATAACCCATGACTGTACTGGTTATAGTTCTTCTAGGTCATGACACTTTCTCTGTGCCTCAGATCTAGAGCTGTAAGCTGGGTTTAAAACAATACCTTATGAAGCAATAGAAACACTAAAAATCATCAGGCAGACAGATGCTGCAGTGAGGTGAGGAAATACAAAAAAAAAAATAACTAGGGAAAGTGTACAATCTAAACAAAATTTTAAGTGCTGAGCTGAATAATACATTACATATAGGATTGATGGCAGATTCTAAACCGGCTGTTTTGTTTGTCTGAACTCTCAGCTTCATTTCCTAAAAACTACAGTAAGTTTTTCTTCCCTTTTCAAGGTTCAGATTGTCTCTCTCATTGCTTTTAATGGCACTGCTTGCAGAGTAAGACACTTCAAAGCAGTAAACGTGGCAGAACCCTGGCTGGTAAGAAAAGAGACTCATTATGAAAGTTACTCTTTTGCTCGGGGTGGATCTCAAAGTTTTCTGTAAAATGTGAGAATCCTATTCAAAATCCCAAGTTCCTGAAAAAAAATCCCCTACTGCTCAGTTCCTCAGTTCCCATGAGAGATACGCATGTGTCACTGCTGAATCATAAACTGATAATGCGGAGGTTGAGGTAAACTTTAAAAGCACAGCATCATACATTTTGTGAGGCTCTTTTGTAACCCTATAAAAATGCCATCAGAAAATTGTTCTGTGTGGCTGCAGTTTGAAAATACGGTCATTTTATCTAAGATACACAAGAAAACAGCTGGGTAAATTTTGTCAAGACAGATAAAAGGATAGCACTTAAAGAGTGAAAAAAGAGACTTTGTGACAAATTGATTTTCGTCTCCAATTATGGCTCTTTAGAAATTATATCTCTCACAAAGGGTTCAAACATGTCTCCTAATGCAGGTAGTTATTGCCTTCTCCTGGTAACTCTTTACTTTCATTTGTGCTTTCATTACATGCCTTTGATACAAAGCTGGCACACACGAGTTTACAAATGCGATGCTGTCAATGGCATTTTAAGGCCTCTATTGCAGCTCCCTCTTTCAAAATGCAGATGCAATAACTGTGTTACAGAACATTCTCTTGAGAGGCCTTTTGAAGAAGCAAAGCTATACACTTGCTGGAAAAATATGGCATATTATTAAACTAAGTTGCTAAAATTCTAAGAAAAAAAGTATTCCAGGTAGTAAATTCCTGCAGCATACTGCAGAAAGAAAGGATTGAAGTTTCAAGTAGCATGGGCTTTAGCTTCCTGCCTCTGAATCATTTTATTGAGTGAATTACGCCAAACCATCTGCACAGCCTTCACCTCAGACAGAAAAGAAGTGGAGAGGCATTTGGATAATGGTGCCAAAGAGAGGATTCTCATTTGCTTTTATATGTCACAGTGGATTTCAGAGTGTATCCACAAACGCACCCACAATTTTTTCTGTCAAACTCCTGTATCAGCACTATTAATGGAAAGAAGATTTAGTATACTGAAACAAAAATTAAATGAACTTTGGCAGAGAATTCCTGCAGTACTCTTATCATTACAGTAACAATTAGCTTATGAGCTGGAGTAGCGATTTACTAAGAAT
This sequence comes from Dromas ardeola, assembly GCA_013398915.1. Taxonomy (NCBI): domain Eukaryota; kingdom Metazoa; phylum Chordata; class Aves; order Charadriiformes; family Dromadidae; genus Dromas; species Dromas ardeola. Next base: position 222,822 of record VYZM01000932.1, on the reverse strand, counting down.
AAATAATATTTAGATGGGGGACTTCAGTCCGCCGTGTCATATTGCACTTCAAGTGTAAGAGTAACTAAATTGTGACTTCAGTTGCACTCGGATGAATTAGAAGCAGAATCCAGACAGTGATTCTGAAATTAATAGCTGTGCTCTTTATGAAGCAGCAGTACAGTATAGGTAGAAAGTTCTACCTAGAGCAGTATATAACAAATAACAACCCTGCGACAATTAGCAGTAGCTATGAGGAGTGCTAAGGTGCAATCTTCTGTTCCTAAGTAGGACGCACAGCGTGTTTCACTTGAGTTAACAAGTAGAAGAAGCCTAAAATGGTTTCAGCTGTTTGAACGAGCTCTTCAATGGTTGTAATATGGCTTCCATTTGATTAAGAATAAGGAGGCAAATGAAGCTTTCTGACTCTACAGAGTTGGATTGGAAAAAATCATTATCCTTTTTCCCCACTTCTAGCTGAGTCAGACTGGAGATTCTGAAAACAGGATATCTGGGGTATTTTGACACTTTAATTGAGGTTTGCTTCAGATTTTCAGTGGACCAGGGGTTATTTGATTTAAATTGCTCTATCTGGCAGTACTTTTTTTCCAAATATGAGGTAACATTTCTCTCAGAATTATAAGGATAATTGTATCATTCTCCTTCCTCTGGTCCTTATCCAAAAATGCTTTAACCTGTCCTGGGGAGCAATGACATGATTTTCCCACTTTTAGAATAGGCTCTTGGCCACAGTACTCTGTATATAATTATTGCTCACCAACAAAACCAATTTTATTTGGCAGTTATTCCCTCGAGCATTCTGTGACCAGAGGTGAATTAATTGCCAAGAAGCTTTTTAAAAACAAAATAGTTTCCCTTTAAATGAAAGAACACAGAATTTAGTTATTTTTATTTAAAAGCCCAAGTACTCCACACATGTCTGTAATAGCTACAATCTACCATCCCTTAGACGTATATCAGGCAGGTCTGGCAGCTTCTGATATCACAAAAAGTGTCTTCATCCATCTGATTAGGTATCTGTGAAGTACTCTCTTTTGTAAGTGCTGTAGCTCTTTAGCTCTGCTGGTTCCCTGCTGTTGGATTCTGAATGGGGAATGGAGCATTTTTAGGTGGCTGAAGGCAAGCAGCAAAGCCTTCATGGTAATAACTCAGCCAACATCTCATTCCAGTCCAAAAATATTTGCAAAGTAATGGCTTGTCTTCACATTCTGCTTACTCCCTATTAAATTTAACCAATATATTTATATGACAAATACCTCAATAACTGGGTTATGTATTGTGTTCATAAATTACCATGGAACAGACATATTCATTCTGAGAAAGATTAATGAAACTGAATTGTTTTCATGTAAGATCATACAGCGAACATGCAGTTGTTCTCATACTATATTCCACCCTTTTTGTCTATCTTATGACTTATTCTATGAGCACCACATTCTTTCAGCATTTTGTAATTACTATTGACTTCTGAAGGGTTGAATAGTCAGGAATTTTGCAACACAACACTTTTTTTCCTCTCAGAAAATGGTGATGCATCAAAGATTCATTCTCATCTCTTCTCAAATATATCATTTTCAAAAAAAACCCATTGGTTTAGAAAACAATTTCAGATGGAAAATAGAAAGACATCACTTCTTACCCTTGGACTGGCATTTTAGTAATACCAATCCCAGGGATTAGAATGTGGAAACCAAACATAAGAACTAGATGCCTAAGACATGGGATATAAAATTATTTGTTTTACCCCAGCTGAGTGCCCTACCCATTGCTCTAGAGCAGTTTTCTGGTCTTCCTCCAGAAGAAAATGAACGAAAAAAAGTCATTTTTGTACCCAAGTGGCATAAGAATTCTGTTCACAACTCAGTTTATTTCTGTGGAATAGTAAAACAATTTAGAACATTGCATTTTGTGAGACTGTCTATCTGACAATTATTTTCTTATTGTAAGACAAAACTGATTTCAACAGGACATTTGGCTAAGTAAAATAGACTCCAAAACTTTATGGTCTGAGGCAGCAAAAAAAACAAAAAGACTTTCAGATCAGTCTTGAAATGAGGCAGGTACCAGAACTCCAAATCTTTCATGTTGGTGTTTTTTTTAAAAGAAACCAAGTGCAAATTTTGGAACTGAAGAGAATCCAATTTTTGAGTCTCACTTTAATATAGAACACAATTTCACAGCAAGATTTAGTTCCTCTCTAATCTCTCACACACATTCACATTAAATTTCACTTAACACTTCCCTTCAGTCTCAATAAAGAAATGTGTGAACTTTACTGGGAGTTTACATTAGAAAACATTTTTATGTTTACGAATATCTCACTGAGAAGAAGTGAGCACAAATCCTGAGATTTTGACGGAGTCTGTCTGAAGCGCACGCCCAGCATCCAGACAGACTGTGTGGAGAGTTTAGGAGTGGAGCCAAAATGAAAAAAATCTCTTAATGGAAAAGTCACCTGTCAGAAAAGCTCTGCCAAGGAATGTCCAGAGCATGAGGCCTGATGATGTTGTTGTCTACAAGCCATAAATACGAACAGCATCTACGAGCCAGAGATGAGAAAACCAGCGAGGATACAGAATCAGCAGTTGGACAAGGAAATGTAAACACACTTAAATCTGTGAAGAAAAAAAAATGTTTAAAAGTGAAAAGACTGGTATCCCTTTGAGACACAGAGACAAGCCCTCTCTTAGCAGCACAAGCAGGCTTGCAGGCAGAGCCAGCTGGCTCGACAAAGACTCTCTTCATCACCGTGTAGGCTGCTGCGTGGAAAAGCCTGCCCAGGCGGCAGAGGAATGAGGCTCAGACTTTACTTTCAAAGGCTCCCAGATTGCAGCCTTCTTTAGGTAGATCTGGGCCTATCATAAAGCAAATGGGAACCTTGCCAGTGACTTAGGACTTAGGATTCCACCCCTCAGCAGTAGCAGAAAAATACTGCTATAAGTATTCATTTTTGTTACGTTACATAAAATGTGCTATACAAGCAGGGAAAGACTGAAGATGTTTTACGGGTTACCGCTGACCATACAACAGCGTGTGTTTGAGGAAGGCAGCAGAAGTGCTACTAATTCATTTCCAGAATATAGCTTTTCATTTGACGCAGCCCAGGCATACGCGGTACTGACTCCAATTGTAAAAGAGATATGTATATTTAAGAGAGCAAGGTATTTGTGCTCCATGAGAGGGCAATGAACACAAGAAGTTTCTGTGTAAAATCTGTATCCACAACAGAGTACAGAGCTTTGGAAAAGATCTGGTATGATAGATGCTCATGTATAAATACAGACCATATACATGTCAAAACGATCCACGTGATCAATTGCACTACACCTTTCTGAGCATTTCATGCAGATTCTGATAACAAACCTCTCCCTCCAACACTTTCTATCACATTCCAAATCTCTGGGCAGCATCAAGCAGATTTTCACTGAAAAATCGACTTGCCACAGAAATATTTATTTTCTTCCTGCCAGAAATCTGGAGAAGAATCCAGTTGTCTCTGGGCTAGAGTTTGGGATTTCCTTGCAATGAGAGCTTTCGGCGATCCATGGGATTTACAGGGTTTGATAACACTAAATTATTATTCTTTTAAAAAGTAATCTCTTTCACTTAGATTATATCAGGACTTTGACAAAGCTTTTTAATGTACTGGTTACTGTTTTGTTGATGCATAAGAATAATCATATTAACTAAAGCAAGTGGCTCATCTATGGAGACTACAGTCCCCACATATCTACCTTATTTCCCACTTAAAATCAGGTCTGACAAATTCTGAAAACTTCCGTATGTGAACCCCTTGTGTGTTTGCCATGCGGCATTCACAGGCCCAGAAGCAACCCAAGGAGATCATCCTTTTGTACATTGCTGGATTTATTTATTTATTTATTTATTTTTGGTACTCACCTAGATGTCCTCTGTGAAAGCCTTTCCCTTGTGACAGTGTGAGAGCACGGTAGGTGACCACAACTATTTGTGTGAAGAAATCTCATGTATGATTTTACATGAGAAACCTGTGCATGGATAGAACAGCTTGTTCTCAGTAGGACAAGGATTTCCCTTGTGTTACCAGGCTTTGAGAGTCCAGGGCACAATACTACAGGGCTTGTACTTACAACAGGGGAGGGAGTAAGGGGTGACAGCAGTGAAGGGGACAAAAAAGTATTCCTTCATCCTGGCCTGGGGCCAAAACTGTCCCACAGGATGATGGAGGGTGGGAGTTCTGGATTAATACCAGATGGGAAAGGAATTTGTTTGAGAAGAAAAAAAGCCTCCACTTGCTCCTTCAGCTTGACTTCATGTATCCTGTTCACAACTAGAGCAGCAGAAAGGGGTTTAACTTGGGCTGGGGATCAGATCGTTAGGATCTCAAAAATGAATAGCATACTCAAACAAAGAAAAAAAACCCCTTAAGTGTTTGCCTACAGTCACAAAGCCTCACTGTTTTTTCTCTCCTTTCCCAGAAAGATCTCACCTGTTTTCACTTAAATGACTGGGACCACTGATGAAAACCAGAAGAATAATATGCAGCATGAAAATAAAAGTCCTAGTCTTCTAATTTACATGAAAAGAATAATCTAACAAAGACATGATCGATAAGTCAATGAGGAGCAGAAAGTAAAGAGGGGAATAGAAATATTTTGGAAAGGCTGAATACAAGGAAAAAAATTTGATAACCAGCATCAGATATGTCTGATGCAGATGTAGCTAATTATTTAATGACAAGTTAATGGGATTTACAATATATACTGTAAATCTGTATAGCATTGAACAGGCAAACTGCCACAGATCCCATCTAAGATTAACAGAGGATAAAGCATTTACATGCCTCTGACTCTGATTACAATTTCACAAAAAAAAAAAAAAAAAAGAAACAAAAAGAAGGAAACCATCTCTGATTTGGAGTTCTAAAACAGTGGCAAAGTTATTAGAAACATACTTTCCCTACAAGAAAAGGTAAAAATATAGCTCTGAACTCTGGACTCTTATTTTTACCATGAGCTTTCAATTCTTACGTTACGTTTTATTTTCATCTGTTTTTTATTTGAAAATCCCATTTGGGCAGATCCAGAAAGAATGGTTAAACATATTAAATGTTACAACCGTTTAAATAATATGAACATAATTGTCTGGGTTTACTTTGCTAAAATGATGTTTAAAGAAGATCTTTACTTAGTATGCTACAAATGTCTCTCTGTTATACCTGCTAAAGTTAATAACATTGTTGAAACTAGATGAAAAACAGAACAGTAACCAAAATGGTCAAGAAATAAGAAGGAACAACTGAACCACTTTCACAACACAGCTTTCTATACTTAAGTACTAATATCCTCTAAAGTGTACATATTTAAACTAATCAAGCAAAACTTTAGATGTTTCAGTCATTCAAAGTAGACCAAGCCTTATTTTGCAAATGTACAAAATACTTACAGAAAATGGAAACTCTTTTACCTGTTTAAACAAGAAGACTGTACATGTCATTTTTTTTTGTTTAGTGTCATTCACTAAATAGACTGGCAAAATTATGTAAACGTACATCCTAGTGAATCACATAACATGTAATTAGCTGCAAATTAGTCTTGCACAGTCGATTCATGGAGAAGTAGCACCTGTAGAAGCTGTAGGACGAGGCGTTATGAGTGATTTGATTGCTAACACCTTCAAAAAGTCCTGGTAACTGAGGTTCCACAGTGGCCACCAAAAATCACATATCTTTTCCCAAACACTGTTTAAGAGATTATTTTAATTAGTAAATGTAGTATTAAAAAAAAAAAAACCCGCCCACAGCACACCCAAAATATTTGAGTTGAAGAGACGAAGAGCAAAAAGCAACTGTAGTCACAGGAAGAGCTGGACAGCCAATTAACAGCAGTTTTGGTTCCCCCTTGCTGGCCATAATTTAGCTACATCATCATGGTGGGAATTCTACTTAATTATTTGAACGTTACAGCTGCTTGAAAAGTCCCAATTAATTAATATATATGGTAT
>VYZM01000932.1:183722-208921 GCA_013398915.1 Dromas ardeola | reverse complement strand
CAAAGTGAGCTGACCTTGGTTGTTACAGCAATAGGTACAAGCAAGAGCCTTTCTGCATACCATTCCTTGGTATTAACTATAAACATCAGACATTATCACTGCTAGAAGCAGACACTGTCTGAACAATATGCCGTTAATTTCAGAGAGTGCATTCAGTTAGAAGAGACTTAACTAAAAAGTAAAATTACTGAAAATATAATTGGTTTTGTTCTATCTCAAACCAGGACACTCTTAAAGAAAAACAAGCCACACTAGACCCCCAGAGCAGCTGGGGCAAACAATCACATCATGATGTAGCAGGTGGCTTGTAAGTGTTTGTATGTGTGCATGAGTAGGACTATGCATATCGGGTTTTGTTTTGGTCTTGATAAAATAATGATACTCGCCAATGTTGGGGGTTTTTTTATATCCATAAACACTTCCAAAACATTTGGAAGGTCTACATTGAAAGATTTCTTGTTTTGTCTTCAATTTTATTTTCTTTTTTTCCCTTTTCCACTATATGTTGAATGCATATATGCTATACAGCTTTTATAAGAAGTGTATACTATATACAAGTTATAGCATAACTGAGAAGGAAATGATCTGTGCTTTGAATTCTCCAGCAGTTATTATACTAATATGGATAAGTGGCATCAAGAGTAATCATTTAGAATCTTGAAAAAATCTGGTCTTAATATTGCATATTGCAGAGAAGAGAGTATGTTATTTTCCAGTATTTAGCTTAAAATTACTGGAAATTCAGTATATTGGGGTTTCTCTCTTACCTCTTTAGTAAAATTACTGTGTTTATCTCAACTAATATGAATTACATTATTCACATCACAGTAATGTGCTAGTGGTTAGAATAAAATAATTGTATATATACAGACACTCCCCTACAATAGATGGACTGAGAAACCCAGAAAACTCTAGAACTAGTAAATATAGTGTTAATATTAAGAAGATTTTTCTGTACTATATATGGCAGTTATTTAATCTGTTCCCTCTCTGTAACTTTCTGAGACTGGTTTTTGCAGGTCATAAAACTCTGAGTTCTAATTTTGAAATGTAATATGACTGCTGTGTTCAAACATGCTCCTGATCTAGGACAGGAATGGGGATAAAGATAATTCTGTAATTCAGAAATGAAAGAAGCAGCACCTCTCCATCAGCCTCTGTCAGTTCTATGATGCTGATTAAAGCTGGAAGATTCAGAAGTAGTCTGGTTTCAGAGATACACCCATCTGTCACGTGACAAAGTGAGGATGAGAAGTCAAATGTTGCTAATGAACTAGTATTACCAAATCATATGACGTTTTTCATAGGTGCCTATCACCACCGTATGTGGCTAAGCAGGTACATAGCCTGTATTTACTTGAACCTGAGGGTATTTACCCTCCCCACTCCCCCCCATTTTTAAGTATTTGAATCCAGGAGTCATGTTGGTTTCGCATATTGTAATCTAACTATCTCAGACTTGCCATAGGGCAGAAGTTAACTGTAGCTATCAGGGAAGTATTTTGACAGACAGCAGCTATTCCATTAGGACTGCCTGAACTTAGGTAGTGAACGTAATGTAATTCAAGGTAGCTTACCCTGACAATATTATTCTCGATAGAAACAAAACTTATTTAATTGTCATTAACGAGGTAAATTTAAAATATATTTTGGGCTACAAAAATTTAGAGAAGGTACAGGTTGCCTTAAACTCAGGTTTGTCAGATAGATACGACTGCTTTTGTACAGTATAAAGCATAATAATATTTGTGCCTCAGATTATTTAAAGAGCATTGTTTCTCGAGATAATACCAGTGCTGAATACTGAATGCTGTGAGATACTTTAGCCTTTTCTAAGTAAATGAAAGGTCACAGAAATTTACTGCATTATATAAATGGAATGATCTCTCCATATGCAGCTTCTCTGCAGCAAAATAAAGAATAGTGTTATATGAATTTTCTCTGTTGTAATCTTACTTTCCTTACTCTGAAAACCATTGCTGATGGCAAGGGAAGCTAGTAAGGGGATTAGAGAATATCTTGTTTTTACAAAAAAGCATAGCAGATCATTATTTTTGTTATGTGTGAGTTATTGACATAAACACATAAAGTTTAATGTTGATGTTTAAATACTGACATCCTTGTATATTTTTGCTATTTTTATGAAATGGATTAATCTTTCTTTTTAAAACAGCTTGTATCAGTTTTTAAAGCAGATAAACAATAGCAGAGACAGTATTTATGTGCCATTGAAACACACACTAGGACTAGCTGTAAAATATCTATAAAATAAATTTCCTTTTGAAGTACAGTTAGGACAATATTCTGGGGGGTTACTAATAATATTTTTCATTATGAAGTATGAAATGAAATATTTGTCATGTAGGATATCTACTTCAGGGAAAAAATAGCAGTTATAAAGTTAAGTTTAACATTTTCTGTGTCATTTTCATATGGTTTTGGATTTACTTAAAATATACAAATAATCATCTCAGCTGGTACAGTTGAAACATATTTGCTTTGTTAGACATTGAGTCGCTCTCTTCTCTTTTTTTAAACTCTAGAAGAATTCCCACTATGCCCATGCTTTTAACTTAGATGCCTCAGTTTACATTTAGATACAGACAACATTTGCATTGGGTGCACAGTCCCACATAAAAATTTTCAAAATCCCCTTTTTCTACAGTAATTTTTACACATACTCAAAGGAGTTTAACTTGTGGAAGAATACACGGAGGGGGCCCAGCAGACCTCAGCCAGAGCACTCAAGCATGCTTAAAATCTCCTTTCCAAGCACACCCTGCTCCTGCACTCAGGAATGGGGGCTGTGCAGGGAGGAAATCCTACTACTTCACCTAAATTGCCTGTAACAAATGATTAAAGTCCTTGATTAATAAAAGCTGGGGTTTTTTTTTACAGTGCGTTTCCTCCCTGCTTTTATCTATCCCATTCTCAGAGAGATTTATTTTTTCCACAAAACAGAAACAACATTTTCTGTGTGTTTGGTAGTTAATTTCAGTGAAGGCATATGTTCAGCACAGTTCTGCTAGGCTGAGATTTATTCCCATTTCCCAGGGTATGGTACCGCTGGGTTCGGGCATCTGTAGCCGCCTCCACATCTTCATTCTTATCATTCTGCTGTGAGCAGGGCACAGCAATGCTTAGTAATTCTGCCCTCTCCCATAAATCGGGTGTCATCCTGCTGCCGATTTATTTGGAGCCGTTGCCTGTACAGGACGACAGCATTGCCGGTGCTCCATCGGAAGTCCTCAAGGTCGATGTGGGTCGAGGACAGACTGGCCATTTTGCAACAGCGTGACATAACAAATGGAAGTGTCCCATTTCAGCAAGTCGGCATGAAGTTCATTCCTGTCATTGGTGTCACCAAATCAAATCTGCTCACAAAAGTCAAAGCTATCAAAGCCTTCCTTGCTTCCTTGCTCATAATTCAGGAATTACAGAGCCATCTACTGGTGCTTCTTATACCAATAAGTACAATACTAATGCATTTGAGAATGGTATAAATGAGCCTTGAAACTATAAGAAGGATGTTCATCCAAATTAAACTAGTGAATTTTGTCTTTGTGTTTGAGACTTTAGGGAGAAAAATGAGAAGCCCGCAACCACATTTCATCTGTGAAAATTCATAAAAATAATGAGCAAGCATTTAAAATAAGGACTCATTAGAGAGAGTGATAACATTGAAATGCTGAAGCTTAAGTGGAGACTGAAAGGAAAAACTTCAAAATCCACATTTTCGTGTTTGTGTTTGACTACCAATAACAGATATTTTATTAGGGTAAATAGCTGCTCTCTTAAAATGTAGTAAAGGCTACTTGGCAACCAATTCTGCTTTTTCAGGTAGTCCTTACTGGAGCAAAAATAAGACTGAGTTTGAAGGTTGTCAGTGGGAGATCAGCTCTCCTTTCAGGCACAAGAAAAGGTAAGGCAACAGTGAATATCCCTACACATAAATTAAGTCCCCACCAATAACCATCATCTTGTCCCCTAGATAAGCATCATTGCAATTTGAATGTTGCATTTCTATGTCTCTTGCAAAGTTGTTCTCTGGTAGGCCTAATTGCCACCCCACATTCAGGTGGCGGGGCCTGTTCAGTGACAGACCTACTGAGATTTGTGAATTTTGACATTCAGGGTGACTAGTGGGAGATACACTGCTATCATCACGGTGAGCCACTTCTAGCACAAGGCATCAGGGAAGAAGCTTGCTCCAGGCCACTTTCTCCTGTGGAGAGCCTCTGGCATGTCACTCCTCCTAGGTGTGTCCGAACAGAGGATGCAGCTGGGGAAACAAGTTGTATTTGCAAAGCCAGTTCCTGGTTATCCTTAGGATAAATCTACATTAGCGTGTAAAACAAGCTTTTCACATTTGAGACCAAGTGTCATAGATTGGCTCTGAAGCAGAGTATTCAAATATACATAACATAGAGCTCAGCCCTGGGCCCTCTCTGAGCCCCATCTAGTACTGCTGAATCCCTAAGGCATTGTAAAAAATAAATATATGTTTCGTCAGTTCAGAACACGTGAAGTAATGTATGGGCTGTACATCAACCCACCAGCAAAAAATGTCTGGGTGCGTGATGCATACCCTGATCTGTGTCATGAGGGCGCGTGGAGGTGTTTGAGGGATCAAAGCCAAGTTATATAGTGTTGAATGACTGTGTAGGATAGGGGAATCAAACTTGCCTGGCCTTATTCTTGCTACTTATGGAGAATAGCCTTGGCATTTGCTATGAATCATGCCTGTGTACTGCCCACGAAAGTACAAGCAGGGATGAGCTGCGCCTGGGAGCTTGAGGATCGTGGATAAGTGTTTAGGCCCATGTCATGTTTTTTTCTTTTATTACTATGGGAAGACAGAACTGTTAGAGGAAAAGTAGGGCAGACATTGGTTAGCAAGGAAAGAAATTAGATACAAAGTGGAGAGTATGAGTAATTTGGTATAGATTCAGAGAAAAAAATGCTATGAAAGGTGAGGGAAAGAAATTAAGAAAAAAGTAGTTTTCAAATCCAAGACAAGAAAGGAAAGAATAAGGGGGCTCAAGTGAAGAAGAATGAGGAAGTAGAAGAAAAAAGACACAAAATATGACAAGAACTGAGAGATGAAACAGAAGACTAAATTCAGTGCCTAACTGAACTCAGCGTACAGATATCTGTGTTCAAGCATGTGCTCTCCAGGCATTTTCCTAATTCCTATGATCTTTCATAATGATTTGCTCTAATTCTTACTAGATCAGAGATATTTGTTTCATTTATCAGCGGACCTAAGAAGGCTTTTCCTACCTTTAGGATGCAGACCGAGATATTCTCAGAAGCAAATCGTGGCACATTAGCAGTGTGTGAAGTAATGGTTTTGTCTTTTCTTGCTACAAAGTGCTCTTTCAGAAAAGTTCTTCATCATTTCTACGTAAGTAATCTATCTATATTTGGCAAAACATTTAAGTACTTGTTTAATATTAGACACAGACTTAAAGAGTTCCATATGTTAATGGATCTGAACTACGTGGTTGATTTAAAGCTGTACTTATGTATTTTTCTGGAATGGGACCTTTAGGTGTGTACTTGACTACCTATAACTTGTTCCCTGCGTCTCTGAATCCAGAATCTATCACATTATATAATCAAAGACTGGGTCAAGAATCTGTTACAGAAGTACTTTGATTCTCGAAGTTACAACCTACATCATCCAGCTTCCACTCGAAGCAGAGGGGGCTGTACCATTACCTTTTTGGAGACCACCTCTACTCATCCAAAGCTCTTTCAGCAACACTGTGCTGACAGAACTTGCAAGCGAGGGCTAAGGAGGAGGTGGGATTGCCCTGAAGGGTAAACAGTCCCTTTTATATACCTTCCTTCAGCCACTCTGCATCCTGTACTGTTAGAAGAGACATCTACAGAGATGTGAGGCTCTTCCCCACCCAGCCTCCATCAGCACCCTACCTGTTGCTTGTCCTTTCCCAGGGGAAATACGTAGATGAAGCTCTCTCCCACTTGGGCACAACGGGTTTCAGAGGGTTCAGCTCTGATTTCACCTTATGTATGTATCCCAAAACACATATAAAATAAAAAAGTAAAGAAAAAACAACCCAGAACAAACACAACCCTCATTAAAAATGATCTTGAGTCTTTCACTCTTTTATACTTCACCAATTCCAATATGTAATTTGCTGGATTTCATTAGACAAATTGATCTGAAAAACACAAGGGCCATGCTGCCTGAAACTGCTAGAGACCTGGTACTTTGCACCGCTGGAGACAAGAGGCTCTCTGAGGTGGTTTATATTCACACTTTTGTACATTTTTAAGTGTTCTGAGAATGAGTAGTGAAGTGTTATTGGATTTGCTAAATATACCCATAGGCTGATATATGCAGCACAGCTAAAACACATCCACGTACTACATTGCTGTTGTCAGAGGATAATATATAATTAAAGGAAAAAAAAAAAAAAAAGACAAGAAAAGGAATAAAGCCCCATCTCAAAGGCTTCTTATAATGAAGCATTTAGGTCTTTGTAGATGCATTTAAGAAGGAGCTATTTATTTTTCCTTATAATAGAATTCAAATCTACAAAATAATTGCATTGAGTGAGGTTTCAGTATTCTCTTAATACAATAATAAATAATTCTTATTTAATTGTGCTACAGTAGCACTGAGAAGAATCAACCGAGAAAAGCTTTTTGCACACTACGAAGGCACATTAAGTAACAATTCTTCCACTATACAGTAAATCAGCAAGACAGACGGACTGTCTGTGCCATAGACTGAATGTATTTGTAGATTGCATATACGAGAGAACATTCTGATAGAAGTGCTTAAAAAACTGATAAATCAGGCTAGTTTGAAACTTCAACGCTTCGCTGGACTGACATTCATTGTCAGTACATATGGTCAATATAATCATTTTCACTCCATATTCAAACAGTTAATCCTTAACAATTGTATCCTAAATCAGCTGAAGGTGATCAGTACTACACATCTCTAGTACGGGCAAGTTAGGACTGATGGTTAAGGTACCCAGTTGCTGAGGTGGAGGTGGCCAGGATTGAGAGCCCTTTGATGAAGGAAACTGTGGCCAAAGTGCGGATGTTTTTTCTCCTCCATTTTCCTTACTCACATTTTGTTCTGCTCGACACCTTCCACAACAGAAAAGGAGAGATGTCATTTTTTCTTGACATACTTTATCTTTTTGCGGATGGACCAGGACTTGTTCTGGTTTCACCAAGCATCTTTCCTGCTTGTTCTGCAGAGTTATCCTGATTCTATCAGACGTTTCTCGTTTTACTTCATTTCTTCTTATCTTGTAGATTTTGCTACTTGCACAAAGTACTGTGTTTGAGCAAATAAACCACAAATCTCCATTTGTCTGTTTGCAGTTATATATCACTTTTATGCTTAGCTGTGTTACAAAATGTTTATTGCTGGTTCTGCTCTTGGTAGTGTTACCATATTAAAAAAGGTCTGTATAATGTCACATATTTTAATGTCCTTACATCTGAGTTTAAGACAAGAATATATTAGTCATACCTTTTTTATCCTGCTTCTACTTCATGTGTGAAAAAGTTTTGGCCTGTCAAGAGGGACCTTTTTAGACATGTAGCACACTTAAAGTATAAGAAATAAAAACTCTAGAAACCTAAGGCACTTACAGCTTCTAGGATCAGGTGATACATAAACATGAGACTTCATATGTATTTCAGATCTGGACACTAAAGTGCTCTTAAGTCCCCTTTTACATGGATCAGGCCGTTAATGATAAGATCAACTTCTATTAAGTAAAGGATGTAATCATTTAACCTAACAATGAAAAGATAAGGATATAAAGTGAGAAGGAAAGGGGACTGCTGCTAGGAGTGCCTTTATGTGTACAGTTGACCAAATTCCATTAAATAAACTGCTTGTAGTCACTGACTTAAACAGCAGATATCTAGCCAAAAGTGTGACCAGCAGCAGAGAGAAAAGGTTTGGTTTGTAGTGCTGCTTAGAAGGAGCACAGTTCATATTCGACAGAGCTTGCTTGTCAATGTGTTTTTACTAAACACCAAAGGCCAGAGGTACATACAGGCAGATGCACATTCTCACTGACACTTGCAGCAGTTTATCCTTTCAGTTGTAGAACTGGTGCTTAATCTGCAGTTACCTTCTGTGTGTTTTCTAGCAAACAGGGGACCTAGGAGGTTTGAAATTGTAGCTTTGTCAGGTAGCTACCCACCAAAGTTGTAAACACTAAGCAAGAGCCTCAATCGACTAGAAAATCTCCAAGTAATGATTGCTCCAGCTGTTTTTCTCCTGAATCTTCTTCTGTTCTGCTTCAGTCATCTTGTTAGGGAAATTGCTGGCTTCTTTTCCTGTCATTTATTCTTTAGTGATTTGTTCATGTTCAGTTTGTTTCTTTTGTTTCTTTTTAATTAAAAAAAAAAATCTGAGTGTTTTTCTTATATTCATTTTCCTCTTAACCAAAAAGAAAGTATTTTTTCTTTCTTTTCCATTGTTTCTTTTGGCTAGTGAAGATGTATTTGTGCACCTGGAGTCCCCACAGGAGAAATGAGACTGTGCAATTCTTCTAAAGTTGGGGGAAGTCTTGAAAAATTACAGAATTAAAGATCCATTTTTCATTCTGCTCCTCTGTAACTCTTTACAAAAGTCAAAGTTAAGAGATAAAATGCCTTTTTCTAATATATAAAGGATTTTTTGTTTTCTCTCTGTAAATTCTTAGGAGGAGACACCATCGCTGTTAGAAGAGAGACAGATTAAGGCCATGATCAGATTTAAATTCATCATGTATCTCATGATGCTCCAGAGACACCTAGAGTAGAAGTTGGTGGGGCTGGTCTTGGCTCCCATCATGATAAAATGTGTCTAGTCTTGGCTCCCATCACAATAAAATGCATATTCATGATCATAAAAAATTTCATAATGACAATAGGGTGAAATTCTGTTAATATTTACAATAGTTCAGCATGAGGTGCAACTATTAAAGATCTCTCTGATATGCTCATGTCTTTGTACCACCATGACTAACTAACATGGAGAAGGAATATTTGAAACAGACCACAAGAAAAATCCTGAGTTGTTATAAAGTGCCATAGTTTTGTCACGTATTTGGTATATAAACCAGCTTTCACATGCCTGGATCATTTTCTAGCACCTAACTTTAAACATGAAGAGAAGAATTGGTGGGAAATAAGGTAGACAGATCACTAAGCTGTGTAACATAGGAGAGAAAATAGGGTTCTGCAGGAATTTTTGAGTTTGCCTATGTGTCACTTTCTCTTTATAACGGAATTCTTAGAAGCAAACCTAAATTTAGTATAAAGCACAGATGTAAAGACAGATTGCAAGTACAACTGAATTTACCTCTTCTCAAGATGAGCTGTTCCAATGACTCATGACATACATATATTTAAAGACATATATCAAATAAATAGCAAATAAAAGAGCCTAGCTCACCTCTATTAAAAATAACAATTTTTTTTTAATATTACAGGCCACACTATTTTTGTTTCAATCTTTTTTTTAAACACGTGTCTTGGGGTTTGGTGTTGGTTTGATGTGCATTTACCCTGCTTAGGCACCATATTTTGGAACCAGTATAATGCTGCTGATTGAGTACATCCTACTGCAACAAAAATGCTATCAAGCTTCAAAGATTTGTATTATGAGAAAGAATGAAAAAGCTGAATGTCTGCTCACTGGATGCAAGGGAACATCAAAGCAATCCATGCAAGGTTTATAAAGTTATAACAGATATTAAATCAAATCCAAGGCTAACCCTAACATTTAAAGATGAGGAAACAGACATTAAAGAAATTGTTCTCTCAAAAATTAAGGAATTAGAGAACAAAATATTATTTTATAGATTTTAAAAATCCCTTTTCACAAGGGGTAATAAACCTGAAATATTTATGTAAACAGAGGAATTGTTGCAACTATGAGGTCTAGCAATCATGAGATGGCAGCTGGAACAAAAACTATTAGACGCAGAGGAGTCAAAGAAAAAAAGCCAAAGAGACTGTTTCAGGGTGAAGGAAAATCACCAGTGTCAGGGGGTAAAACAGAAGGCTATTTCTTACCTGCACATACTTTCACCCAGGCTCCTAAAGTAAAAGCACGGGCTGTTTTGTATTTATGTGTTTGTTCAAATACTTGGATTTGCTGATTTTTTTGTTGTGGATAATAGTTTTAATTGGGAGTTTACTCCCAACCTGCTCCAATACAATCAGTGGATGTGGCATCTGTATAAAGCAGAAGTAGCACAGAACAATTGTCACCTTCTTGCCTCTTCCCTTGCTTATTAATTCTAGCATCATTGGCAAACAGGAGCCCAATCTGTAAAGAAGTTTATTACAAACCAGCAAAGAGCTTAAAAACATTCGTCACTTTAACCATGTAAGCTCTTCCCTTTATTTCAATGATTCTTTGTGCTTTGATTGCAGTTTAATTATTCTTATTGTAAATATCTAATCATTGATCAGATTATTTAAATGAATTGCAGCCTTCCAAATTTCAGAACGATCCATTAGATTTGGGTTTTCCTTCACCATATTTAGTCTTTTACTTAACTCTTATAGTAAAAGAGGAATGTAACAAGTGACAACTAGAGAAAGTGCAGAATATATTACTGGTGAGGAATTTTGGATGAACAATCACACTGTCTTCCACTTGTGGGATTTGCACTCATTTTCATGGAAGTGTCAGTTGTCAGAATACTGTCAAATAATATACAATATGGTACACAGAATAACAGCATAGCAACTCACTCTATTTATTCATTAAAATATTCATGAGGGATTTTTTGTTATCTGACCAGCTCTGATAAGGAATGAAAAGCAACAATTGGGATGAAAACTATAAGGGTATTCAGCTAATGCACACATAAATTAGCCATTAATATCTTTTTAAAAAAACCTTTTTCATGAGTATTAGCTAGGATAAAATATAGCATTCATTGGTTGCAGCATAGCACTTGTATTCACATTATTAGTGTATTTTTGCTCTAAATTTACTTGTAGCATTTTTTTTACTGGAAATAGCAAATTTTGAATAAACATTGGGGAAGGCTTTAACTTATGCTTATATGAATATTCATAGTGCAATTCAACCAATTTCTTTAGGCTTACTTGAATACAGCATAGGACAGGAAAGGATATCTTTGGTCAAGTCCTATTCTCTGCTCTCACTAAAATATGTTCTGCGATTACTTTACATATATATGTATATTCTTACTGTAAATATCTAATCACTGATCAGATTATTTAAACGAATTGCAGCCTTCCAAATTTCAGAACAATCCGTTAGTTTTGGGTTTTCCTTCATCATATTTAATCTTTTACTTAAGTCTCATAGTATTGGTTTTGGAGCCCAATGGATATGTGAATCTTTTAAAAGAGGAATGTAACAAGTGACAACTAGAGATATGTAGTTGTATGTGTATGTGTATATGTATACGTATATGTATGTCAGCTTCAGATTTAAAGGCAATTTGGTTTTTCATCTTTTTGGGTTATGGACTCCCCAGTTTGGACAAGAGCCTTCAGTTAGATCTTTGTTATATTCCCCTTTCTGTACTTCAGTTTCACCGTAGGCAATGCGAGTTGTTCTTATATAACAGGATTCATCCCATTTCAGTTCAGACATCTGTGATATCCTCTCTGTCCATACCTGAACGAGCTGCACTGGGTCCCATTACAGCCAGTAGAGATCCAGTTAATACAGCCAGAGGAGTTTAAGAAATGAATCATCCATTCAAAACAGGCATATACTGAAGGATGAATCAAACCTTAAATGTGATTAACTACATTGAACACTTTCTCATTGATCCTAGAGGGAGCCTGAAGTATCTTTCTCAAATGTACACTCCCTCATTTCAGCAGATAAACCCCACCATTTTTGTCTATCCTGTGCTTTTAATGAAAGAACCTGCTCAGCATAATTGCTTACTTTTGCAGATCTAAATTAAGTTAAGCTGAATTTTTAATACTTTTAATGGATCTCTACCTACAGTCTTTCACTCTTTTTTCTCTGATTTTCCTAGATGCCTGATTATCTGAACACTGAACAACAGCGCAATAGGAAACATTTCTGATGTACAAGTAGGCAGCATAAAATTAAAAAAAAAGCCATAGTCAACACCATCCAACACAAGGATGGCTGTAAAAGTTTTTGAGAGGCATTTTTACAACATTAGTCAGATATTCAGAAATTCATGCTTTCTAGTAAACTGGAATACTCAATTCAGCTGATACCTGCACAAGTGCTATTTTAAATTGGCATTTGTTCTGGGGTATGTCTATCAAGTGTATTGGAATGAAAATCTTCCATGAGCTCTCAGTCAACAAGCCTGTAGGGATAATTTTCAGGAGAGAGAAGGATAAAAATATAAATTTATAAGAATAAGAGAGGTGTGAGGGCAATAATACAATGATTCTAATATTCTAGAAACAGTAGTTTCCTATCCAAAATTTTCCACCTGACATCAAATAGCAAGAGCTGATGGTTTGTCAATATAAAGATGCAGAGTTTGATATGGCAACATAAAATTCTGTGGGAGCTTTCCTACAAAACAGAAGCAGCTCTGTATTTTCCACAATATTCTGATATTAACTTCAAGCTCAGTGTGGAATTTTGACTCACAAGACACTGGCTATATTTATCTGTGAAAGAACCAATAAAACTCTCATTGCACATGACAGAAAACTGTATGTGTTACAAAAGAACGCTTTGCAAACAGGAAACAAAAAAAGTAGCAAAAGTCTTACCAAATAATCACTGATTTTTTTTTCTTTAAAATTAAATCATGTCTTAGTACTCTATTTTCCCTTGCTTAATTTCCATATTGTGTTAACAGATAGTGTGTTTCTAAACCAATTACTGTAGAAAAGGGAAGAAAGAAAGACAAAAAAAAGAAATTAGCCCTCAATTTAAAACAATTAACTGTGAGCCAACTGTATATTTCCAAAGAAATGCTTGCTTGGAAGTAAATTCTGAGTCACATATGAAGAAACTACCTTACTGCAATTGTGATGTATGTGTTTTAATATAAGAACTAATAAAGAGCAGATGGATAGGGTTTTGTATTCAGAACTTCCATTGGCTTTAAGGGCCTGGTAGCATGGTACTATAAAGAAGGTGAGATTAAGAAAAATAATTCAAAATTCATTTCTTTTCCACCAGTAGTTTTATTGGAATAGTTGAAGGAAATAGTGTGTATTTCTTCTTGGGAAGAAAATTCATCTCCCAACAATATCTGATTGACACTGTGTATGGACATGAAACGTTCCTCATCATCACAGTTCTGTTCAGCGGATCTGTGGTAAATAAGCAAAGGCATGTGCATGTTAGCAGTGTGTAACTAGTATTACCTAACACTGAGGCAGTTATACACATCAAAGAATGCCGTCACTTGTTCATCTTCTTCATCTCTCACTATACATAACAGTGTCGCTCCTTTATCGAAGGATAAAATGAGATCTCAAATGACTTTTTGGTGTTATTCATATTGTGAATATGGGTGCTTCATGAGCTACCTTGGAATACAAACAGCAGCAATGTAAAAGAACAATAGCTTCTATCAGACCTCCAGGAAACACCATTGCCATCACTGAGTTCTTTTCTGATGTCTCCAACTAGGTCCCAGATCATCATCTTTGTTTAGTAGGTTTCTACAAATCTTCAACTAGAAGACTTTTCCTCACTGTTACCAGCCAAAGAGTCATTTCTCAAAGTCTCAAATTAAAATGATTGTCTCGTCTGAAACTATGGGTTATCTTTCACTCTCTCACCTGTAAAACATACTGTTACTACATTAGATAGATACATCAGATAGATAGATAGATAGACAGGTAGATAGATATCTGTTCTTAGCAGACACTAAAGTAGAAGAATAAGGCGCATAAGTGGAAGAAATCTGTATCTATTAGTAAATCAGTGTAAGAGATGTAGAGTTCATCTCTTTATGATGATGAGATGAAAGAGATGATGAAGTCTTTTCTAGTTGCAATGAACTTCACCTATCTGAATACGAATCCTCATAGGTTTGTCTGTCGTGCTAGTCCTAGCCTTAGTACATTGCATTTTGTAACGTGAAGAATACACTTCCCATAGGTTTAGTTCACTGTAAGATGACTTTGTCTAAAGCTGGGACATTTACTAATTTCCTTTGGTTTGAATTCTATAGTGGCCACAAGAATGCATCCATATGAGAGAGGAGGTTAGCCACAAACTGTTAATTTGATGATGAATTTAATCTCGAGTATATAAGTGTATGTGCATGTATGTGTGTGTATGCACGCTTTCTTCTTCCCGAGTTAGTTAATTTAATAGGCATTTCCAAAATACCTTACGAAAAAGGATATTAATTGCCTGAGAACTTGGTTATAATTTAGAAATAATTTATCTGTAACGTAAGACTCTGGGAGAAAAGAATTGGGAGTCCCTACAGAATACTAACAAAGGCCAGATGTTCTGAGCCACCCATGGAGATGCAAAGATCTCCAAGCCTCAAACTTGTGGACAGTCCAGGCATTACATACTTCCTGTTTTGACATTTTCTGCCAAACTTCTTACTTGGTTCATGAGATCTATGCCACTAAAAGTTACTAAAAAGAAATATTTTCTTTATATTGTGTATTGTAACTGAAGTAGGGAACGTGACAATGATGACCTTATAATTGTATAATCTTCTCCTTCAGATCTCTTTGTCAAAAGAAAACACACTTAGCAAATCACATTAATATAATTCATGCACTGAATATTATATAAACCACAAAACCAAAACAAAGTAAGGAAAGTAGACTTTTTTTTCTCACTTTTCTTGGAAAATTACAATTCTTCCAGTAGTACCTTGCTCTTTTAAACAAAAGAAAACATTAATTTTGCTATATTCTCCATGACTGACTTTAAGCGTTTATAAAAGGGAACCTCATAGTCTTATTCCAATGTAAAATGCTTTGAGATCCTTGGAAATGGAAAGACTAGCAGACAGTCACACACAACTAGACTTTATAATTTTCCAAGCCTTTCCACCTGGGAAAGCTTCGCTTTACAAATTATTGATATAAACAACACTTATCAGGGTTATGGATAGGAGATACAGAACTGTGGCATTCTGAAAAATAAAACATTAGTTTATTGAGCTATACAAAAAGCTGTATTATCTGCTCAAGTCAGTATAAAATGCCCTTCTGATGCGTATATATATCAACTGCTGATACAAATCAATGAAGTCTGACTTCAGTCTACTGAACCTACCTAGAAAAAAAACCAAACAAAAATGTTTGCACTGCAGACAGGTCAATGAAAAGACACATGTAAAGTCTTCCATTTTCAGAAAACTGTCCCAAACTCTCTTGAGGAAAAAGAAAAATGTGGATGATGCAGTACTGTTTTTGTATGGAGTCATGAGCACCAGCAAGAGTACGAAAATGTTAATGCTCCTAAAGTGTCAGGTAATCTCTTGGCACTGTGTGGTTACCTACATTCCTCAGTTAGGGCACAGAAGCTCTTAAATTTCTTCAAGACATTTGTAGCATAAAGTTTTTACAATTTCTTTGAATGCCATCAATCTTCTAAAATCTCCATATTCATTTTTGCAAATACCAAGTTCACAACCAAACTGATCTAAATAAAACTAGTTGTCATTTAATTGGTGTTCAATATTTAATTTAATATTTATTTTACTTGTATTTTTGCCAATAATGCCAAAAGAGCCTTCTTTACTTTTCAGGAAATATATACAAACACTTATTCTTTTTTCCCTTTATATACTATCCCAAGCTACATAAGTTACTCTAAAGCCTAATGCAACTGCTGGAGGCTAATGGGACCGCTGTTCTTGGAAGTTATCCTTGAAGTTCATCAAACTAGTTACTGTTATTACATATTTAAGAGATATTTTAAATACACTGACTGACACTATTTTTTTAAATAAAGAATGAATTCAAAATTGAATAACTTCTTTGTTTATAGGTTGTTTAATGTATGTTTTTAAAGTCATCAGATATGACCATTACCTGTCAGAAATATTCATTCATTTGCAGATGAATAGTGGGATGCAATTAATATTTTATACTTCCCTCATATTATTAGAGACTAAGAACACAGAGACTTGCTTTAGGCAAGTTTGTTTAATCAGTGACAAATATGCTATAATAAAATATGGATGTCCTCTGAAAATTTTAGAAAGAGGAGATGGTTTTTCCTAGATGTACATTAGGAAATTATGAGAGAAGAAGAAAAGTCGAGTGTTTTCCTAAAAGATGCACCTTTGACTCACATTTAAAACTCTCTTTTCCATATGTTCCCTGACTTCTGCTATGAATATCAGGTTTTCTGTTTCTCGCTGCTGAATCAGCATTTTATTGGCCAACATTTCATTCATGTTCTGGCCAATTACAAATGCGTTTTCAAGACTCTTATCTAATATTGGTACATCCATATTTTTAATGGTGTGTAATAGTCCAACATAAATTCAAATCAGTTGACATTTCTAGAGCCAATTGTTACCTCAGGAAACTCCAGTAAAGAAAAGTGAATAAGGGCGTAAGTCACTGAAAAGTTCGGTCTTTTCTGTCTTCATTTTTAAAGGCTTTTGAATAAAATATACTATGCTTCAAAAAAAAAAAACAACCCAGTGCTATTGGGGTTGTTCAGCCTGGAGAAGAGGACGCTCCAGGGAGAGCTTATAGCAGCCTTTCAGTACCTGAAGGTGGCCTACAGGAAAGCTGGGGAGGGGCTGTTTGCAAGGGCATGTAGCGATAGGACGAGGGGCAATGGTTTTAAACTAGAGCAGGGTAGGTTTAGATTAGACATTAGGAAGAAGTTCTTTACAATGAGGGTGGTGAGACACTGGAACAGGTTGCCCAGGGAGGTGGTGGAGGCCCCATCCCTGGAGAAATTCAAGGCCAGGCTCGATGAGGCTCTGAGCAACCTGATCTAGTCGAAGGTGTCCCTGCTTACTGCAGGGGGGTTGGACTAGATGACCTTTAAAGGTCCCTTCCAACCCAACACATTCTGTGATTCACCCCATCACTTAATCTCTTAGGTTAGTATAAAGTTATTGAGTGGTCTTGCGTCTTAGTATACAGCCCAACTCCCAAGTGTGAGATGATTTTATCATCACAGCAGGCAATACACATTACTAAAAAGTCAGGAGCTTGTTCAATGCACAGGCCTGGTTGCATCCTGCTCTGCCAGCGGTGCCCTGCCAGCTGCGGAGAGGCAGTGCTAACACACCTCAGAGCTATGGGGACAGCATACCACTTTACAGACTCAGCAACACAAAATGGCCTGTAACAGTATGTTAACACCCTGAAAATCCACTGCACAAATAAATAATAACAAATGCCCTTTGCATTCAAAGGAAGCAAATTAAACATAAGGTCTGGCAGATTTTGAAGGAACTGAAAACTAAACCACTTGTCCATATTTTACTGCAAGGTCATGTATACCTTTGTGTAGCAGGGAGCTCAGAGATCGCTATATAGTGAACCAGTGCTTGCTAACTCCAAAATGACGACAATTCTGTGTGTTTCTGAACTGTGTGTGATTGCAGGTTAAGTTGAAGAATGCCAACAATTCTGAAGGCAAAAAAATCCCATCATGCTGTCAAATTTAAGTGGATAAGTGATGATGTGAAAAACATTAAAATGGCACCAGATTCTTTCCTTTTAGAACAGAAGTGCATATATCACTTTTCAAAGCTGAAATAAAATTAAATAATAATACAGGACAGGTCTTTTTTAGGCTTTTTGACAAAAGGAGCTTACCTGTTGAGGCAAAGGGTAGTCTAAGTGTATTCTCTTTGTGTTAACAGACAAATATTCTCTTTCCAGGTTAAAAGCATCTAGAATGAAAGACATATTTACAAGCAATGATATCACTAAATCCAGTGGCCATTAGGTTTGGCAAATCCCTGTTTGCAGTGACCCAAATCATGTGCAAGATACGTTTAATGTCTTGCAGCAACTCATTAGGAAAAAATGCCTCTCAGTAATAGCAGTCCTTCATGGTACACCTAGGAGGAAGGTGGCCAAAGACCATGACTCCACAAACTTTGTTGTTATTGAATGATCTTTTGAAAGTTAAATAAGCATTCTTGTCTTCAGTTTACTTTTAATTTTATCTGCAATGAAGTGATATGTAGTAAAGTCCTCTGAGATCAGCTGAAGAAACTCACTGCATAGAAGTATTTTAAAATGTGTACATTTGCAGATAGTATCCTAACTTTACATTGGTAGCCCACGCTAGACAAGGGTTACTGCAAAACAAGGTATCACTCTCAGTAGTGGTGTGTTTTTTTTTTTCTTTCAGAGCTCTGTTGTATCATGGTAACTGTTTTATTTCTCTTTCACCATATTATCTAACAGCATTTCTAACTTGCAAGGCTGTTCCCCTATGTTAAAAAGAAAGAAAAAAAACCCTATGCTGACTCCAGTTTTCCTACTGCATATGAAATAAAATAACTTTCTGTCAAAGCATGCGAGAGTTTTTTTTTTTTATATTCTCCAAGTAGCTCTTCCAAAAAATATTATTTTTAGACAGGCAGATTTTTAGATGAGTGCACTTCGCATTCATTTAACACACCAAATAACGAAGGGATTTGCTACAAGCTGAGAGAATATTAAAAGCTTTTAGTATATCCTTGCAAGAGGCTTCAAACCCATTGGGTATACTATTATGATCACTGTTCACTCAGCAGTCACTGTCTTTAGCTCATGAATAAAGTAATGCCCTGAAATATTCTCAAGAGCCTCATTGCGTTTCTGGCCATGAAGTCTACAGTACTTATCCCAATGCCTCCCATCTCTCATCTTTTAAGGATCTTAATAAATGTCTTAGAGAATCAAGATGAACAGTACTGCTTTCAAAGGAAAGAAACAGAAAAAGAAAAGGGACAAAATGTAATAGTTAATGTGATAGGTATGCATTTGTTGGTATGTTATATGCGTTTGCATTAATAGTACCAGGTGTTGGAGGCATGAAGTATGAAAGTCAAGCATGCTTGGTTTGAGATATCAGACTCGGAAAGAAATGGAGTGAATTGACATTCATCCGATATTGAACTGACTGCCACAATGAAGTATTTGACTCAGACTTTATCATAGATGTTTGCTAAAAAAAGCAAATCAAACCAACTTGCCGAAGTACCTTGCTAGTTGTTGTCATCTAGCTGACCTGAGACCAAATCCAATACCTTATTTAAGTGCTTAAAAGTTAGCTTGCATCAGCATTTAAGTTCTTCATCCCCATGACATCCAGAGCCTAAAGTTAGTTTCTAAAAAATAAAGGGTAATCTATAAAGCATGTAACGTGTAAATTCAGAACTTACTTGCCCTCAGTTTCATCTTTACTAATGGAACCAGACAGGTACCTACAAAAGGAAGTTTAGTCCCCCTAGGATCTGAACCACATTGTAGAAGTACATATTCCTCTCTATTCATGTTAGACAATATCTAGATGGATAGGGAATGCCAGCTAAATGTTAGATACAACATGTCTTGACCTGGAAATCCATTAAGTATGCATAAAGGTGTTTATGTCTACCAGCTGCTATTCTGAGCTGCGACTAACCTATAAACCCTAAAACAAAGTAAAAAAAGTAGCTAGCAGAAAATACCACAGTAGAAAGGAAATTAAATCCTGCCATCCTTATGGCTGAAAAAACTAATCTGTTCATTAGGAAAAATTATTGCATTAGCATAGCACTTATTAGCAGATGATAGAAGCAATTTAAGTTTTTTGTGGATGAGAATGCAAGACGTAATTCAGACCTTGTCCCGTGGAAGAAGGTGGATCAGCAGAAGAATGGTGACATCTAATGATGAAAACTATTTTCAAACTAGTTTTTGTCCTTCTTTCTGGAGAAATTGTAAAATTGTTTAAAAAAGAATGAAAAAAAGATTCAGCCTACATGTCAATATTTTAATTAAAACCTAACCCTTCCTCAAAAAAAATTATAAATCAAATCCTACTACCTTCATGCAGCAGTCTTTCATTTGTAAGCAGACTTGGCAAAGCTTTTAAAGAAAGCCATTGTTAACAGTATGTTCAGAGTTCACATTATTAAAAAAAAAGCTAAGAACATAGAAAGGAAACAGTAAATGCCATTTTTTACTGTGAAAATTTTGAAACCTTCTACAGGGAAAAAGTTGGTCTCACACTTCTACCAGTCAATGTTCTTTAGTGAAATAAGGATAATTTCAAACTGCAGATAAGGTGATAATGCTTTAAAATATACTGAAAAGTACTACAGCACTTGACACAGTGAATGTGAACTTTTTGTGCAGTTCAACGCTCTTTTGTTTTCAGGACAAGTTAGACTTTTATGATGACACTATAATTTCTAGTTGGCAGGATGATCTATTTCTTTCAGTGAAAATATTTCAAATATGTAAAAAATTATATTAATATATCCACTATTTCATCACTACAGACTTTAAATTTTTTTTAACATTGATCTGCTGTTTCCATGTGTCCTGGTTTGAGGTAAAACAGAACCAATTTTCTGCTTTGTAATTTTACTTTTTAGCTGGGCCTCTTCTAACTGACTAAACTCTGAAATTAACAGCATATTGTTCAGAAAGTGTTCCCTCTCAGAGTGATAAAACCTGATTATACCAAGGAATGGTATGCACAGAGGCTCCTGCTTATACTTATTGCTATAACAACCAATGTCAGCTAACCCCATTATTTGCCCCTTTGGAGGGTCGGAAGCGGAAAAGCGTAGAGGGGTCCCACCTGCAAGGAGGAGCGGACAGGACAGGTGACCCAAAACTGACCAACAGGGTATTCCATCATCTGCATCATTCTCAGTATAAAAGCTAAGGGATCAAAGGATCAAGTCTCTTTCTTCAATGGCCAGTGTCCGAGAAGGACCCTGTCTATTTGTCTGCTTTTGATCCCGATCTGAGCATTNTGCGATCGTCATCCTGGGAGCTGGATATGGTTTTGTATATATTGTATACTTTTTTTACTTTATTTTATTTTATTTTATTATTATTTATTATTTCATTATTTATTAATATTTTCATTAAAGTAGTTTAGTTCTTTTTCTAAACTTGTAAATCTCCTTGTCTCTTCCTCTCTTCTCTTTGGAGGGTGGGGTGGGCATCTGTCATTCTGATTGGCCAATCTGGCCAAAACCACAACACCATCTCCTCCTTTTTTGATATTCCCCCAGCCTGGCTAAGAATGGTGGATAAACTAAAATGTATTTAATAACCTACTGGTTTATTTGGTTTTCATTTTATTGAATCATTGTCACAATACTGAGAGGTCCTACGTATTTACACTGAATAAGATCCAATGTGGTTGTCATCTTATTCAATGGCAAAAACCTTCAACTGAAAGGATGAATTCAAACAAATAGTTCACTCTGAGATCAAGATGTATTAATAAGGGATTTTTGGATTAAATTCTCTGCCCCAGTTAGCTTAATAGCCAGTTCATATTTATACTCACTGCAGCAAAAATTGTTCCATTTATACTTCTGCAAATTCATGAACATTTATGCTTCGGGAAGTTTTTAGAAAATCAGATCACACTAATAAGTAAGGCACAGTTCCTTGGTTTAGCCAGTTATGGTCTAGTTTCTCCACCAAATGATCATAATAACCTAATTTATTTCAAAAGAGAAAATCACAATCACTTCATCTTCCTTCAATGTAGGTTTTTCTCTAAGGAATAATGTGTTTGTCTTTCATATAAAACACATCCTTCTTGTAATCAAGTAATACGATGACAATTACTAAAAATATATCACCCGTCTTAAAATAATTGAACATAATAAGAGCTAAACTGGTGATACTGTATAAACATTATAAGGCATTCTTATACCCATCGCCATTTTCAACTACAATCTATATGTAAATGTTTCCACCTTACTTACGAGTGTTTCATAATTACAAGTGCCTATAATATATTTTGCTGTTATATTTGAACCGTTATGAATAGCCCTACAATCACTATAAAATTATCCATGGTACTGGGAAATTTGCTTTCAAAGCTCATTGTAAGTTGGTTTATGAAAACATATATTAGTCACTATATTTCAGTTTTACTTTTAAAGCGATACTATTGACTTGAAAAAATAAATCAGATTTTTATCTGTATTTCTCTAGAACTTAGTAATGTTAGAAACAGCTCCAAAGAGAACTGTGATTGATTGAGTTTGGAGGAGGATCAGTTTCCTTCAGCTAGTATAAATCCATGAAATATCATCTGTTGGCTCGTTTTATCATCTTGTGTGTGTTTACACTGCAGACTTAATAGCACTTTATGCTATTGTTTACAGCCTGATGTTACTCCACTTTTAGGCCATATGACACTATTTTCACACATTTCTATTCATCAAGCCTGCAACAGGATATATGCCAAAACCCAACAGCAGCAAAGCTGACAGTGGTAAGACACTAGGCAAGTGTTTTCACAAGTGCAGAAACAGAAGAAAGAACAGGTATGCTTAGCTTTATTCAGTCCATCTTTCAGGAATATCTTTAGTGAAACAAAAAATATCTGATGAATCTTTAGATATGAGGCGTACACACTATTGAAAAGGCACTCTTGGTTTTTTGATGTATTCTAAAATTGTACACGTTTTCTTGACTGTCACTGTAGCATGATGCACTTTGGCTCTGTTTACATGTTCTTGATGTAGCTGAGCACACCCAAGTAACCTCTCAGCAGGCAGTCTGAGTCTATGCGGGTGGAAGTAGCGTAAGGAAATCACCAGTGGGAGGTAGGTACAGCTTGTTACATGTGTGACTACTCCAGAAATCACACTTTCACAGATAGTATGCAGAGAAGAGAAGGTCATTTCTTATGACCTCTGAGGCAGAGAAGACAATTCCAGCCCTATTAATGAATTTAAAAAAAAAAAAAATGAAATGCTTAATTTAGCTGTTTGGCTGAAGGAGAACCTAATCCAAATGATTTGGTACTCAGGATACTAAAGAGGTATTCCCACATATGAGAAAAGGATAAAGATACATTGCTAAGATAATAAAGTGTTTATCACAACTTTTGATGTCTCCTTTTCTTCTTCTCCAACAGTGTTTGCTTGTTGTGCTTTTACTTTACTACTGCATCGTGAATACTTTCTATTGCTCCTCTCCATCTCATTTAGAAGACAGTAGAATTGAAGAAAGTTTAAAGCAGAATACAGACAGTCAAAAAAAAAATGGGGTAGATACTACGCTAGGACTCCCTTTTTAAAATGAAAGAACTGAAGGGGTATGGTATAGGTCTTCAAAATCTTTAAAGACATGAGATAATAGATAGTGATCAGCTGTTTGCGCTCTCCTGCAAGACAGGAACAATGGAGCACTGGATGAAGCTAATGGGAGGCAAGTTCCAAAGGCAATGGTTCTCGTATAAGAGGTTGTTGAGCTGCCTAGCTCCTTTCCAAAAAGTGTGGTGAGACCTAAATATCTGTTTTGGCTTAATTGAAGACCAAACTTGACAATTCTGTTAAAACAGACTGAAAACACGACAAATGCATCTGCTTCATCTATGAGCATACTAGTCATGCTAGAGCTCAGAGAGCCCCTGAACTCAAAACGGTTGGAGTCTAGAAAATATTGAATGGATGTACCATCTGTGACTGCTGTGCTTTTGTACTCTTCTCTAGGCATTTACTTTTGCCCATTCTCAGGGGAAAGAGACTACGGTGTTTTTTGTGGTGTTTTGGGGTTTGGGGTTTTTGCTCTGCTTTTGTTTGTTCGTGGTTTTGTTTTTTGGTTGGTTTTTTTTTGTCTGATCCAGGCTAGATAGCTATTCTTACAGTTTTAAGTTTTCACTTCATTTTTCAATAAAAAGGAGGGGGGGTGAGGCCCATTATTGTTTGAGCCTGTCTCTCCTTCTCTGATATGGGTACAATTTAGAGCTTGTCCAATTCCCAGTTACCTATGGCTCATTTTAGAGAGCTCTAAAAAAAGTTTTCAAAGGAAAAATAAAATACAGCATTTTCAAACAAGTTGTCTCTCTAAGAGCCATTCTGGTCATTTTAGAGGAGCTGATCTTTCTCAGTCTGTATTAAAGCGGAATACAAGTGGCTTAAACAACCTTCCAGGGTTTGGGGTTTTTTTTGGTTTTTTTTGTTTGATTGGTTGGTTTTTGGATTTTTAGGGATGTGATTCAGGATTTTGAGTAGCAGTGAGGTAGAGGATTTATATCCACTGTTTTTAAATTCGTTCAGTAAATTAAATCACTCCAGATATATCAAACAATAGAAGGGTATTTCCTTAATGAAATAAACCTGCAAATTGCTTTCCTTCATAAACTTAGGGGTTTTTTTCCTACAAATCAAGACTGTGGCTCAGGACATAGCAGGATCAGGGCTCAACATAATATAGATGGACTGGAAGTGGCTTTTTAGAGAGAGAGTACACTTGAAAGCTAAGAAAGGTTTTATAATGAGATACATCAGAAGAGAGAGAACACTGTAGTTTGCTGATATAGTTGAAGTTGTAAGAGATGAAGGTCCTGTATAGGATATCCATGCTTCACTATTACTCCAACAATTACTACAGTCTTTTACATGATGGAATTAAGCCAGAAGGGAAGGCAATGGACCGGTCTTAAATTCCAGTAGCCAGTGTGTCTCATTTCAAGTACGAATAATATTTAAAGCATTTAAAAAATGTTTAACATTCCAATAATAACTGGAATAAATGCTCAGCAAGACCTCAGTTTCTATGTAATAATTTTGGTTGGTTCAGGAAATACTGTAGTTTTAATTCTATGAGTTGTTTACCTAGAGGATTTTTTACTTTGCATGCTTTCCAAAAACAGAGAAAATCTTTCTAGTGGGCACATTATTGAAGCTAACAAATTAAAATAGTGGCTATTCAGCATCAAGAAATGTGGTTTAATAAATAACTGCTTTTTAGATGAAATCTAACAAACTAGGTTTAGATTTCATTTAGGTTTCAAAAATATTTCTGATTTTAATAGGCTCCATGGATTATAAAAGATACATTGCTTTGCTGTTATCAGCCTAACCCTGAAGGTCTGAGGAAAGGTTTACCTGCACTGATTTTTCCGGGATTGTTCACACGCTTCACTTCAACTTCTTTGCCTGGGTCCCAATTTTCTGTATTGCTTCTGATAAAAAGAACATCCTTATGAAATTCCATGCATGTTACAGAAGTACATAGCTGGCCATAGGACTGCATTTGGTAATCAGAGTGTTCCTTCCCCCCCC
>VYZM01000932.1:161502-183687 GCA_013398915.1 Dromas ardeola | reverse complement strand
ACGTCAGAGCCATTGCAATTACTCTGACACACGCTCTTTAAGAAAAGTGAACATTTATGATTCCGCTGCTCCCTGCCTTTACAAGTTATATTTCATCGGTGTGCTGTGAAAGACAAAAAGAGCACTCTGTTAAATTGTGGAGATAAACTCAAAATATGCCGACAGCTGGTGGGGAAGCCTCACTAGACAAGAGAGGCTGTCATGATTAGAGCCAGGCCTGAAATCTCTGAATCCCCTATGCAAGCTGATCTGCATTTGAAACGTACCTTCTCTGTTTCACTGGAAGCTCTTTTTACCCTATACTTGGAGAAACAAGGAAGCGATTGTGACAGGTAACATAATTTCATATGCTTATCTTTTTTTCACCTTATTTATTCCTATGTTTCACATCCTTTACCCTTCACCCCTGGTAGCAGCACTCCAAAGCTTGTGTGAATATTTAAAGAAAGAAATACCTTTTTGCATAACCAAATTAACTCTTCTTCTAATTCTTCTTCTCCCAAGACTCCAGATAATCTCACTACAGATTTTCTTCTTTCCCAAATAGTATTGAAATTGAAGCAAAAACCTGACAGAAGAAGAAATGAGGAATTAACCTTTCATTTTAATCTCCCTGTAAATACTAAAAATGTGCTTATCTCTGCCCCTGGAAACGTGCTTTCTTTTTTTCTTTGGAGCTGAAGACTTACTAAAAAGCAGCCAACTTTACTCATAAAATATGAAAATACTACCCAAGGAGTTTTACCAAGGCCAAAAGTATCAACAAAATATTATATGCCTTTTATTTTTTTCAAGATTTTGACTTAACATGCTACTAGCTTTTCTGCAGGGTCAGTCAGCCATGTAAGAAACTCATTCTGTGGATTTCACAGGAAGAGGTGACCGAGAAACATATTGTCATTTAATGTGCTAAAGCATTACTGTCTATAAAGTACTCTTCATTTTATTATTATAAAAACTGATAAAAGCACTAAAAGAAGTATGTTTTTATAATACATGAATAGCACTAATTGCAAATATTTATCTACCCAAACACTCACCTGATAAAACTCCATTTACAAGCATTTACATTACTGTGCGTTCCCTTCCATTTTATCTGCTCTGTTCCCACGTGAGGATTTTCTTCCCCCTGCTGAGTGATGTTTTTTTTTTATCTGTTTCTTTTTCAACACCATCATCTAGCTCTAGTAGGAGAGTTTAGTAGAATAATCAACTAGAACTACCAGATTTTGCGAGAAGCAGCTGATTGCCTTGTGGATGGCAGGTGATATTTTTCAGTCTAATTGGAGCACAGCCGTGAAAGAAAGCTGAATCTGCTTATGGACTGCTGAAGTCCTCTCTGTATTAGGAGAGAAAGACTAAGGCTTAAGCCAGATGTTCGCTTAATAAACAGCTGCACAACTTCACGACATTACAGTCACCCACTAATTTGTTATATCTCCTGTCTTCCAGAGGTTATCCCCTCACAGGGCTTGTTGTAAGCAAATTTGTGTGAGCTCAACCTGACCCACTTCATTTAAAATCAGCTGTGGTAGATTACGCATTGGAATTGATGCTTTGAATTAACTGGCTGAGCTGACATCCAACTGGCAAGAAGCAAGGAACTTCTGGAGACGTTTTCAACATCTCCCACATGGATGCAGAAGAGGTCATCTCTATCTGCTGGCCCAGTGCCATGGCTTTAACTAGAGGATCACTCCCACCATTGCCAGGGCTTTGAAAAGAGCTGTTGGAGAAGACAACTGGGAGTCTAACAGTGTAGTCAAGATGGTCCTTTAGAAGTGAAAATAATAAGTGGAAATTTTTCAGCCTGTGCAGAAAATTGAACTTGATTTCTCTGCTATCTTTAACAGTCTTATTGGATCTCAGACAGCAGGGAAACATCCCTCTGTATTTGAGGCATTTGAACACAATAAAGAAAATGCATAACCAGACTTGTGGTTCTTCTACATAGCACTTTGGAATTGAAACACCTAAAGATGAGGTACTCCAGCATCTAAATTCTAAGTGCTTAGTATCTTTGTTGTATCTACCTTTTAATCCATAATTTTTTGTTCCTCTAAAGTTTCTGGATATTCCCAGAGAGGAATGAAATGGAGGAAGAAAGCTATCAGGAGGGAAAGGACACAATCTTGCAGGTGTATGTTATGTCTGCAAGACATATGTTATGTGGTAAACACATAACTTCATCTAAGGAAGCTACGTCCTACTGGCTACAGACAGCACTTCCCAGTGTTAATGATTACTCAGAACCACTTCTAACCACTACAGGCATTTATGTCTGTGCCATAAATGTGGAGGTTTTCTAAATACTGAACTAATATTAATTCTAATACTATCTCCATGATGAAGATTTATTCTCTGGCTTTCTCTAAGGACTCCAGACTCCTAATCAAGATACTTCTCAGGGTAGCGTAGAAGTTTTCAGTGGACTCATTCTCTTGGATAAAGCTTAATTCATTTTTTTTCTTACATAACAGACATAAAATGAAATAGAGTGCATTACTTTAAGAAGCTTCATCTCTGCAGACCGTGACATTTCTTAGATTTCTTAAAAGGAAAATTTCTTTTCAGTGGAGTATGTGAAAAGTGTATCTGTCCTATCACTGTAGTCCAAATGGGATGAATGTCATACCAAACCATGAAAATAGTGGTATTGGAAGATCATCCTGCTTTTTTTGGCACATTGAGAATAACAACACAGAAAGACAACTGAGGGTAAAGAGTTGAGACACTGGTCCATGAAGACTTGTGCATGTTGTTAGTTGAGCTGACTTACCTTCTTTCAGCCTTCATCTTTGCGTTAACCTCTTACATTTTCTGCTCTGGTTATGACATTCAAGAGGAAAATCTGTTCAAAAAGGAACAAAAATACCTGTGTCTGACTTTAATGGCAGGTTCATAGTCTCTGCAGAGTCTTCTGTTGTTATTGTTAAAGTACAATATATATAATAAGGTACATAAAATCCTATACCGGGGCCATTTACATACCTAAGATTTCTAAACCAAAAATTTCAATGCGGTAAAAGAATTCTTCACTTACAGCAAACTGAAGGACTCAATCATAGCAAATCTAATGTCAAATACAGGTAATCCAGGATCACAAACACAAAAAGATTTAGGCTTCTAAAGTAGGAATTTAGTTTCCTAAACCCAGATACTTGGCCCTCAGCTGTCACCTAGTCTGTAGAAGGACTTTTGCCTGCGACCTTCAAGGCTCCCAGCACCTTCACATTTGACTTCTGGATGCCAATGAAGTGTCTCATAACTGTGACGAGTGGGTAGTTCTCGCCTAAGCACTCTTACCTTATTGTTCCCTGTCCTCTGGCCTCAGATAGCTACATGCTGAACAGGCTTGACCTGTTTGTACAACCAGGATCACAGATGACAGAGCAAGTCAAGAGTGTTGACTGACCCCAATGCCAGTGAGTCTGCTCAAACCAGCAGACAAGGCTTTCTCAACATTTTCCATGAGGAAAAAAAGAGATGAGAATTGCCTGGAGTGATGAGTACTGATATGGCTAAGATTTTGAATGGCGAGTCTAATTTTGGCAGAGTAAAATGAGCTTAAACTATTTTGAAAATACAAATTAGACTGATTCTGCCCCGACCTTTCCCTTGTGTGCACACACCCTCAATCAAAATTGAGGCTTTCCATTTCATCAATGACCTGGATGAGGGGATAGAGTGCACCCTCAGCAAGTTTGCCGATGACAAAGCTGGGAGGGGTGGCTGACACACCAGAAGGCTGTGCCGCCATACAGAGAGACCTGGACAGGCTGGAGAGTCGGGCGGAGAGGAACCTTATGAAATTCAACAAGGGCAAGTGTAGGGTGCTGCACCTGGGGAGGAATAACCCCATGCACCAGTACAGGTTGGGGGCTGACCTACTGGAAAGCAGCTCTGTGGAAAGAGACCTGGGAGTCCTGGTGGACAACAGGATGACCGTGAGCCAGCAATGTGCCCTTGTGGCCAAGAAGGCCAATGGCATCCTGGGGTGCATCAAGAAGAGTGTGGCCAGCAGGTCGAGGGAGGTCATCCTCCCCCTCTGCTCTGCCTTGGTGAGGCCGCATCTGGAGTACTGTGTCCAGTTCTGGGCTCCCCGGTTCAAGAAGGGCAGGGAACTGCTGGAGAGGGTGCAGCATAGGGCTATTAAGATGATTAGAGGACTGGAACACCTCTCTCATGAAGAAAGGCTGAGGAAATTGGGTCTCTTCAGTCTGGAAAAAAGACGACTGAGGGGGGACCTTATCAACATTTATAAATACTTAAAGGGTGGGTGTCAGGAGGATGGGGCCAGGCTCTTTTCAGTGGTGCCCAGTGACAGGACAAGAGGTAACGGGCACAAACTTGAGTGTAGGAAGTTCCATCTCAACACGAGGAGGAACTTCTTTACTTTGAGGGTGGCAGAGCACTGGAACAGGCTGCCCAGAGAGGTGGTGGAGTCTCCGTCTCTGGAGACATTCAAAACCCGCCTGGACGCGTTCCTGTGCAACCTGCTCTAAGGTGACCTTGCTCTGGCAGGGGGGTTGGACTAGATGATCTCCAGAGGTCTCTTCCAACCCTATGATTCTATGAATACTTTGGTGTCAATTCACTGCCAATAAATCACCTGAGAAGGAAAAGGCAAACATTTTATCCATATGCTGTTCTTGTTTGAGATAGTTTTATGGTACATTGGTTATTTTCACTCTACAAAACACCTGATGCCAGTTTTGGTTGAACTGCAGGAAGCCTAAAAATTTCAAGGTGTACTTTTCTTCTTTCATATAGGTTTTTAAAAACGATGACAAATGCACAGCAAAACTCTCTTTGGCTCATGTAAGTTCACTAATAAACCAGATGTCCTACGAATAAGTCCTTAGGGCCTAATATGCAAATATTGATGGTGCTGATAATCACTGGACCCTAGTTTCTATAATTGTTTTTGCCTTCATTATCTTCAATTATCTCCCATAAGAAATCCATTTTCCACTATGAAACCTGATGCACGCAATGCAGCACATATCAAGGGTTTAATGGCCTGCCTTTCAATAAATTGAATTTAATCTCTTTTATGATTCTTAGGAAGGACCAGAAGATAATAAGACCATTGCAATAGAACATTCAATGATCATTTTCAGCCACTGAAACCTAATACGGAGGCTAACTGGTCCCTTGAAGCACGTCCACTTACTCTATGATGTATGCGCAAGGTATCTCATCATAAATATTCTCATAGTGGTTTCCTAGAGGCAGGATTAAGAAAAGCTTTGCTTTAAGTATGTTACGATGAAAAGAACAACACAGAATATCAACAGCAGAGCTCTGTTCAAACTCTGTGCAATCCAGCTGCAAAGAGATGGTATTCAAATATGTAGGTTAATTCCCAAATGATAGCTTTGTAAAAAGGAGACGGTAAATTATTATTATCTGCAAAGTAAACTTTATTATTGTATAAACGTTCTCCTTACTTTCACTTTTTTTCTCTCTTGTTCTTTTTCTATTTTTTTTCTCAGATGCTAAAATTATGGCCTAATCCACCCATGTATTTGTCTCCACACCCCTTTTTATCCTGTATACTGTCTTTACAGAGATGAAATGATTATGTACAAGTAATTGAAAATAATTGACAGGTCTAGCTTTGGCCTTACAGTGTAAGTCTGCTGCCACCTATAGATAAATCGCAATATTTGCAAGCAGATGCAATGTATGATTTGAAAAATATTGCAAGGAGAACAGTACTACTACCATAGGGACCCTCTGCAGTAGAAAAGATTAGTGGCTGCCTGCACTAGTGAGAATACTGTAAAAGTGTTATCAATTGTCAGGTAGATAAATGAATCTGCCTATCACGTCGGTGGTAGGTGCCACTAAGTAAGAGCAATGATAATGTGCAATAGGGAAAGAGTAAATAAGATCAGAGAGAAAAAAGCGAAGATCATGTTTTAGGAAATTTAATTTCTGTTTGTTCTCTCGGACACAGGAATTTCACATTAACGGTTATCCAACGTACGTACGTTATTAACTGGGAAGACCAAAGGAGGACCAGGCAGAACAGGAAATGTGGTAACAAAAGGTTAGTGATGGTTTCTTCTTCACCTTGCTCTAGCCAGTCCTTTTACTTATATCACCTTTTATGGCAAGTCTTCAAGTGCTTCACAGGACTTCTATTAACAAAGATTTTTGTTTGTTATTTGTTATATATTGTATCTATTTTG
Source organism: Dromas ardeola (assembly GCA_013398915.1). Taxonomy (NCBI): domain Eukaryota; kingdom Metazoa; phylum Chordata; class Aves; order Charadriiformes; family Dromadidae; genus Dromas; species Dromas ardeola. The sequence continues at coordinate 177,487 of VYZM01000932.1, read as the reverse complement.
TGTTCAATACATACAGGGAAAGTTTGGCAACTTCTTAAAAATAAACAGGAGACACAGAGTTTTCAATATTTCTAAACATGAAATGCCCACATCCTACTTTTGATCCTCTAAAGCACTCCAATAGCAATAATTAAAGGCAAAAAAAAGAGAAGATCCTGACTAATTACTCTAAAATCCTCTATTTCAAGCAACCAGGAGATCATTTCATCCTAATTTCTGGTAACCTAGGTGCAGAAACTAAGTAAAAGCATACTTAATGGTTATTTTGTGATTGGTAGAACATCACTGAAACTGGCAATTAAAATACCTGCCTTTAGTCTAGGGTCAAGGAAAAATATCAAAAGGTATAAACTCCTTTTTATTATTATTATTTTGAAAAAAAAAAGTGTCAGCACGGTAGCAGCCATCATCCCAAACATAAATCCCATGCCAGGTTGATTAGATGTGGATTCAGAGAGGGAGCCTATAATAAAATTGGTCATTGCAGATATGAGATTGGGTGTTAGAACATATTGGGTACTGGGAAAAACAGACAAATCAAATGAAGACCAACACTTTCTAGGGAAGAATTAATACAGTACATCCTTGACATAATATATGAAAATTTTTAATAAATGCTAACTAGAAAAATAGTTGGAATGATTAAAAACAAACAAACAAACAAAAAAGTGGCTTTCCAGGCTTCAGCTGCTGGTATTTTAAGAATAAAACTTTGTATGCAGATACCTTGGAAACAGATACTATTGCATCAAGGTACTGTTTGCACCTTTGTACAAATTCTTGTAAAAAGCCTACCGAGCAATCCTCTTCATTCTGCTCAGTCAAGACAAGTGGTGTAACCTCACAACTGCAAACTTGAATAAATAGTAACTGATAGAAAAAAAAACAGATTATTAATAATGTGAGCTCTTCTTATGGATTTTTCCACCTGGCATAAGCTTTAAGAGTTGGATGAAATTCTTAAAAAGCATGATAAAGATCTAAGTCAGCACATGGTATCTGGCGGGTACTGTATTTCATTCCAGATCTGCTACTCCCAGGTTTTTTTGATGTCCTATAATAATGAGAGCTGAGAAAAACAGAGCACTAACCCAAATATAAATAATTTTAGGGCTGAAGAAGATTCATCCTCCTTAATTCATTTTCATGTCATGCAAATGACTCAAATTTAGCACAGTGGCTTGTCTTTTTTTCTGACAACCAATTTTCCTTTTTCAAGTCAATTATTTCCCTTGAATAATAAATATGGACTAGGGGTTAATAGCTGTATTGGAACAGAGGACCTGAGACAATTGGTTCCCATGACAACCGAACTCACTTATTAATAGTTTTAACTTATTTTCCCCCTCTTTTTCAAATGAATGTTTTACAGATGAGAACCTTAAAATATGTTACATGCAATTCTTGCAGCCAAGCCTTTCAGATGGGACATCATGGACTTTATATATAATCAATGATTTCTATCGCCTGAAAATTAATTTAAGGAACTGTCAAACAAGTGCTACCCAGAGTTTATTTCAGGACCTCACTTTGATACAATGCTTATTTTTGATTCTGAAGGTATTGATGAGGCAGATAGGCTTTGTAAGACCTTGTATATTTTGTAAAACTATTTTATTTGCATGTTAGAAGCCAATGTCCTGGTTATTTTAGCTGCAGAGGTACTCTGAGAAAGTAAACAGAAAGAACATCTGTGGAAAAGGAGCATCCCATACTTGGACCAACATCCCGGGAGGCATTGTACTAGGCTGATGATTTAACTTTAGACTGTTCCTGACCACCACTGACCTTCCTACGGTCTTTGACAATTCAGGTAATTTCTGTACTGTGGTAATTATTATAAGTAATCATCCCACTAGTCATAGGGATCTTGAAATTTTACTCCCTGAGCTACATAACCTGTTCTAGAATTTGTGACTCCAGTGCAGTGAACTAAGTAATCTAGTCTGTGATTAGTGTTTCTAGAAAAAGTACTTGACAGTGTTCTATGTGAAACTGTTCCTTTCACCATGGTTTGCTATATGTACATTTCTTTGTCCTCTCTCACTTAAAATAAATGAGACCAGTATCCAGGGAATTTCAGCAAATACTACCACCTTTCAGCTGTACACCCTCTAGCCACAAATGTTACTCCTGTCCTGATGCATGCGTACTCTATAAATCACAGAATCACAGAATGGTTTGGGTTGGAAGGGACCTTAAAGATCATCTAGTTCAAACCCCCCTGCCCTGGGCAGGGACACCTCCCACTAGACCAGGCTGCTCAAAGCCCCATCCAGCCTGGCCTTGGACACTTCCAGGGATGGGGCATCCACAACTTCCCTGGGCAACCTGTTCCAGTGCCTCACCACCCTCACAGTAAGGAATTTCCTCCTGATATCCAATCTAAATCTATCCTCTTTCAATTTGAGGCCGTTACCCTGTGTCCTATCATTACACTCCCTAATAAAGAGTCCCTCCCCATCCTTCCTGTAGGCCTCCTTTAGGTACTGGAAGGCCGCTATAAGGTCTCCTTGGACCCTTCTCTTCTCCAGGCTGAACAACCCCAACTCTCTCAGCCTGTCCTTATAGGAGAGGTGCTCCAGCCCTCTGATCATCTTCGTGGCTAATTCTTTGAATGGTTAAGCTTAAATGAAGGAGTTTCTATTTAAATAAATTAAACAGAAAGATCTGAATGGCATTTTCTCCTGTCTTAGATAGTAGTACATTTATTTTCATTTATGTCCTGTGACAAAACCAGCATCCCATTAAAAAATACCATACCAGCTAGACCCACAATGAAAGAACTTTGGGAAATTTCCCATAAGGGAATTCCTGAGGATTAGGGAACTGGTGGTATGTCAAGGTTTGCCCATTTCTTCACAAGTCCTTTTTAAGGTTTGCAGTTTTGGGTTAACATTCTTGAAATTCTCCATTCACATCCTTTTTCATTTGCCTCTTACTTTGAGGCTGCCGCTGGCTGCCAGATGTGCAATTTTCAGTCTTTGAGAAGCTCAGGAGAAATTCTGAAACCTGCACATTGGAGCAGCTCAGACCTGGACCCAGAACATACCCTCACCTTTTCTGTCTCCTCCTTTCCTCCTCTTTCTCCAGACAAGGCTAACACACATTTGGCCCCAACCTTTTTTGTTTGCAGGAACAAGAACTTTTGCCTATACAAGAACCTCAGTGCAGGGGTAGAGCCATAACTGTTTGTGCTTTTAGGGTCCATAACTATTTCAGGTTTTAGAAAGAAATTTTCCCAACTTCCACGAGCAGTATTTATGCCACCCAAACAGAAAGAACAATGAGAAATCATGGTTATAGAGGAACAGTCTCATGTAATAACAACATGTAAAGGAATCTGCGTTGATGAGGATGCATTGTACTCTCTACCTGCCTGGCTTGCTTTCTTTTCCCTCACTGGAAAGCAGGAAAGCAGAAAAGCTCCATCCCACCCTCATTCTCCTCACTCACCTGTCTCACATGCACACACATAGCAGCGTTGGTGCTGGAAAACAAAGCGCTCACTGATCTGCTTCCATTTCCCCACCTGAGCACCGCACGCCATGCTGAAAGCAGCCTGACCGTATTCATCTGCCACTGTCCCTTTGATCTGCTGCTAGAAGAAGAGGGAATAAGACAGTGCCCATGAATTTCTACCACACCTTTCCTCATCTCCCTCCCAATTCCCTGTAGCCAGAGCTGGAAATTTGCTGCTCAGGTGTCTGAACTACCCCAGAAAGGCAGCATTCAAACCAGACGCTGCTGCAGTCTATGCAGTCTATGCAAACATTGCCAAAGCATCTAACAAGACAGAGTCCCTCAGGCATCTCTCAGAGGTGGATCAAATCCACATTACAGTCTGCTCGAGTTTGGAATATCTCTGCCTCCTCTGGTCTCGCTCCTTCTCAGCAGCAGACGAGGGGGTTGCCTACGCTGCCGCAGCAGGCTGTAACTACCGCCTTTGTGCCAATGTTTGTCTCATTCCCCTGTCATGGGGACTTGAGCTTAACCAGGTATTTCTAGGCACTGTGATAAAATACTACGGTGAGAAGAAATGTGTCACCTCTCAGAGAATGAGGTGTAGGTGTGAGTGCAGCAGCAGCTCTGCACGTTTCACACTTGGTTGGGCTTCATTGCCCAGATGTTGCCCGTAAGCAGAACAAACAACAGGATCATTGGAAAAGAGTGAACGTACCTGATTTTGGCCCAAAGCAGCAGGGGGAGAGGCATGACTTAACTGTTGGGTGGCACTGTTGGAAGTTATATCTGGCAGTGGTCACCTTGCTACCTGAAACAGCCTGTGTCACAGGAGACCTGTAAATCCAACATTATAGAGGTATGGCTGTGTAAGTGGTTCATTCTGCTGAAAGAAAAGCAGAAGCAACACTTGTTCTCAGAGCTGGAGAAACACATAGCATAGCCATCTTCCTTTGATGGAGTGTTGTGGCCCTGCCAAACCAACAACTTTCTACTATGACAAAAGCCAGGCGACAATAACACAGAAGATTCCCAACTGCACCAAAACTGTTCTTGAAATGCACTGTGCATCTGGCAAAATTTAGTAGAAAACACAAACCCATCTGCATACATCTAGCCTCAAGAACACCCTTCCCTGCACCACATATGTAACATTCTCCCTTGCTTCCACATCTGACTCATGCTCATAAATTCTCCAATGCTGTCAGCAGACATAACTCAAAGATTTTTTCCTCCTTTTTAAATAACAAGCCTGGATGCAACTGTAAAGATGCTGTTGCTGACACACTGATAGTATTAATTGCAGTCAAAAGATTTGCCAGTATTTTCTGTATGATAAATTAGCATAATTGATTCTCCTGTTTTTTGCCTTCTGCATCCTTGTATTTATACCACCTGTTCTCACCAGCAGCTCATTCTGGCCCTGATCCTGGGAGGGAGGCTCCCCAGGCTAACTCGCTCACTTAAGTAGATGTTTGCATAAATGCAGAAATCTATGTACACTGAGCTTCTTATGGGATTGGAGCCTTTTCTTTTTTTTTTTTTGCTACAAAATTTGATACTAGCATACATGCTTCATCTTTCTGTTTCTTTATTTCTGTGTGAGGCCTCTGAAGGTTCCCTCTGAGTAACAGAACATACAGCTAATGGACACTGTCTAGCTGGACATGTTTTGTGACTCTGACCTGCTTTTATTCAGACATCAATAGCAAATCAGTCTAACATTGCTTGTCCCAGATATCCATTATCACTGATTGAAAGGTGGCCTTGCACTGTTAGTTCTAGATTTCTAGCTAAGGTTTATCTCAGACATAATTCCACAAGAATATTTCTGATGTGAACTGCCTTGAGCCATCTTTATAATGCAAATTACTAAGTGGAATAAATGAATGATAGTCTACAGCTGAGTGGAATTGTACTGTAATTCTTTGAAAGGAGGGCTTTTGGAAACCAAAACACTCATATATTTTTTACTCTAAAGAGAGTTTTTTACAGGTCTTAAATTGCAGCGTGTTCCTTTACTCAAGTTCACTGAGTCAGATACAGTGTTATTGTTGCTGCACATACACATCTACACGGAGGGCTGGTTTTCAGACTGTTATATTATCTGATTTTTTGCATCCCTTTTGTTTACTATTTTTAAACAGTTCAATTCCAGTTCAGACTTTGGCTTTTAGAAATGTAGGAAATCTAAAAATAATCTGCCACATAAAAGAAGAATAAAATGCTATAGAAAACAATAAAAATTTTGGAAAGACTTCAGAGAGAAATCTAAGCAAAGGAGAAAGTTTTGCCACACCAGATGTTTACCAGCCTTGTGAATTATATCTTGTAACTTAAACAGGACAGGGCTAGGTGTGTACAGCAGTTGGCCAGGATATGAAAAAGGCTGGGGAAAAGGGACAGCAGAGAACAGTGTTGATAACTCATGAGGCCACAATCTTTTGCAGTCATTACTGATTGCCCGTCAAACACAGACTGGTTTATTGAATGAGTGACACTATCTGTTGGAAGAAACACAAAGCCCACATCTAGATTTCTAGATTGTATAATTGTCCTAGTCAAATTCCGCATTTCTGTAATTATTTTTTTTTTACATGCTTTTATATATCATTTCTCTTAACCCTTCCCTCGTGTGTTGTCAGCTGGAGATACACCATAGGCCATCGCTATCTCCAAGATCTGGTGTAATTCGAAGGAAAACTTGAGGAAGACAATATAATTGCATATTTTTGCCCTTGTAAAAAAAATTAATCATTCAATTTTTTTAAGGCAAAATACTCAGGTTTAGAAAATACTTTTTACTGTTGAACTCTCCAGTAAATAATTGAAAAGACATTGGTTATTTATTCAGGATTCAGGTAATATTCAGATCATAGAGCTTGACTGTATTCAGTCATTTGGAAAGACTGTCATTGCATGAAAACCAATTAGAAGAAGATCCCTTGGAATATTTTATACACCTGTGGGATTCATCAATGCTACCCACTCAGATTCCAGTCAAGCTAGCTTTTTTTCACTGACTGCAATGATCATTGAAAAGTGCAGGTACCAGTAAAGTAGAATGTTCTTTATATAGTTTTGAAAAACAAATTTGAAAACTTTGGCATCTACATCAATGCATGTCAATTTTTTCAATGTGCTTCCACTTAGATTGGAAAGAAGCGTTTAACCAGATAGAGTTCTTCATGGCACACTGTTGCTCAGGGAAATCTCTTGGAAAATCAAACCCAACATTGGCATGAACTACCCATCACCTAGAAGAACACAGCACCTAGAAGAATTCTAGGTGAGCAAAGGAGTAGAAAGAATCCTACTGAATATCTGCATAAGTGCTACAAGATTTGTAAAAGCATCTGGAGGAAAGAAAATGAACTAAGGATTCTTCTGTATTAACAGAACTGGTGAAAGACAAATCCGATTTTAGATTACCAGATCAGTGCCTTCAGAGATGTTACAGAATAATATGATGAGTGATGGTAGACTTGTATGGTACCTGTCATCTGCTGGGCGATCTCAGTTATTAGCCTCATCCTGTTTTATAAGCAGAAACAAAAAAAAACCAAAACTTACCTAAAATACTGTCTCTGGTAGAAGATATTAGAAGATATTCTACCTCTGGTAGAAGGTCTTAAGGGAGTAACAGTTTGTAAGTGATAAGATTTTCCCCCAGCATGCTTATTTTCCAATATTAAACCAAGTAGTTTATATGGAAATAGGAAGAAAAGAAAGTTTGGTTATTTCAGAATAAATTTCTTCTCCTGTCTCCATTGGCACATAAAATGGAGATCAGGGAGTAGTATTTTTTTCTAACTGTCCATAGTCCCTGAAACAATACCCCATTAACCATGTATCTCACCATGAATGGATTGCAAAACTGCTTGTTTCATGAATTATAGCAGTCTTTCAAGTAGTAAGAAATAAAGTTGCAGCAATTTTCCATGTCTTTAATTTTACTGTCAAAAGGTATACAAGAGCTATGTTCTGGGACTGCTGGATTACAAGGAGAAAAATTAAATTTCATGTATTAATAGCTAAAAAGAGGGGCTTTGCTAGTCTAATTTTAATCTAATTATTAGCTCAAGGAAAAGGTTTTGTGAATTTGAATTTAACATTAGCATATACTGCACAATGCTGTTAACGGTCTACATGCTGTCTAGATCATAGCATTGATAGAATTGCACTACTTTCAGAAAGTAGACTTAAGTTCTTAAAATAATAAAGAACAGGGGGAGATGAGGAGAACAGTTATTTTTAAACACAGCAACATTTTAGATTTTATGCCAGGGGACAATTTATTTCAGCTTTTTCATCTTTCTTTGCTACTATTGTTACAATGAATAAGTGAACTTAATTAGCACTGCAAGGAAGGGGCTATGTTCCCAAAGCTCTATAAATGGGAAAAATATTTAAAGAACATAGAGCAGAAAAGGATAAAAAATGCTTGGAAAGAACAAAAGAACTACATAACATTTCTCTGCCTACTGCAAACACAGTTGCATATAATATCGCCAAAGAACAGTTTCAGAAGCATCTCTAAGATTTCCCTGAGACAAATCAGATGGCAACCTTTTGTATACATGACACTCATAAAAAGGTGCCTAGAGAAATGAATGAAGTAATCATCCTAAATTAAAAAAATGAACTTTACACATGATGACACAGCTGGATGACATATACTGGACCTCTTTATAACGTTAACTGAAACTCACATGTAAGTGGGAATACAATATGGCCTACTGACTACTATAAATGAAAAATAGACTCAAGATAAGGCAGCTTGTGAAGAAAGCAGGACATCTGAGGCCTTTGCTTGGATCTACTTTCAATATCACTTTGGGCAACAGGTTCCAAAGAAACTACAGAATTCTTTCCATTTGCCTTAAATAGAGTTCTGTCAGGCTATTCAGTTTGTGTGTTTCATGTCCCCATCTGTAGAAGAGGCATAGCATTTGTCCTCTGAAACATGCCTGTCTTTTTGTTTATTATTTTAAACACTGTGGCACAGGAACAAATGTTATTTCTGTTGATGGGATCACATTTCTCAGCTGGAGGCTCACAGAGTCTCCTAAGAACTACTCCTACCACTGGAAAGGATCCACCTCGTGCCATAAACAGAAAACATGGAAAGCCTCGAAGAGATGGTTGTGTGCTTTAGCATAACACGTGATTGTATGTAAAGGCTAAAAATGAACATATGGCCAAGTATTCTTCATTTCTGCTCATACTGCTGTGGTTCTGGGTTATTCAAGTGAAAAACACAGAACGTGAGACACATCCTTAAATACCAAGCTTATCATGCTAGAAGACTTTCTGTTCCAATCGTTAACAGTATCCGAGCCTTAAACCGTAGTCTATTGAAAAGGTTATTTGTACGCTAAATCTGACAGTGGGGCCTCCAATCTGCCTGGGACCACAGATTGCTACAGCCGTACACATGTTAAGAAAAAAAAACAAAAACACAACAAAACCAACCCAAACAAAAAACAAAAAAAAAAAAAAAAGGGAGAAATATGAAGATGGATTTTGGATCATCAGGATTCAAAATGTTTTCAAGTGAAATAAAAACCTAACACAACATAAAAAGAATCTGTGAAGCCCTCATCCACCTTCTTGTAAATGTGAAAGATTCAGCTGATATATATATTTTTGACAATTTGTTAACTGATACTCTGTGTAAAAATAAATGAAATATTTACCTGACAGCAGCAACTATGACAAAAATCCCTCCATGAATTCCCTTGGAAGGCTTCCAGAATCACGCAGTAGATATTTTGTTGCGGGTTTGTTTTTATATTCTCTTCAACACATGCCACATGTCATCTCCTGGAGACAATTTTTCAAAGTTATCTTTAAATAAGTGAGTTTCTTTTCAAATACTCGTGGCACACAGGAGGGAGCTCATTTTCCACACCCGATCATGGGTCTTCCTGAGACAGCTGATTTGGCAGCAAGAAATGATCATTACGATGCTGGTGATGAAGGTAGGGCTGGTATAAACCTTTTCCATTATATAAACAGCAAAATCTAATTGTAAAATTTTACTTACAACCAGTTGAAAATATGTGCTAGGAGAAACATAATAGCAATAAAAAACATATATGAACTTTTAGGGGGGAAGAAAAATGCCGCAAATGGACACTTGCACAACTTCTGGTCATGTCCATACTAAGAGAAGCTGACCGTGAATAAATGATGTGATATCAGTATGATCATCCTGATGGTTGTAATGAGGAAAGTCATTAGCTGCAAAGTGAAGTTGCAGAAACCTAATGTAATCTTACTTCCTTGTACATTCTGTAATCTTCCCTAAATAGCATTATAATGCCATGTCCAATTCATATCTCACTCCTCACATATTTAAATGGAGCAGGCAAGTGACATACTGTTCTTTTTTCAAATGAAGCAGCCCAGTGACCTGTCTTAATTTGCATTCAAAAGTAAATGTCCAGTTCTTGATGAAAAAGTTATTCTTAGCCACCAGTATATTTTCTTCTTGGGAAAAGGAACTCAATGAAATTCTTTTTACATGCCCCCTGTTTGTATCTGTTCTGACATAACTGTGATTTTCATTCTGTTATAAGGCAGGTAACATGGCAAAATTAGGTATTCAATATTCAAGTCATCAGTGTTTCCGTTACCTTCAGATTTCATTATTACTCAGATACAATTTTAAATTCACCGAACCATCCCATCACACCATCTCCAAACCCACCCTCCTCACTCAGGCTAATCAGCCGGGGATAGCTAATTTTGGGCTATGACCTGCACTCTGCCCTTCTGCCCTGGGTGCCTGGAAGACTCAACTTCAACATGCACAAAACGTCTTAGCAATCCAAAGTCTTTCTCATCTATGTTTGACTGCCGCTTTGTCTCCTCCACGTGAACTTTGCTACATTGATCTGTCCCTCCCTAACTTTCAGTGAAGGCATTTATAATGTTTTAATGACCTCTTCTGCTCAGGCAATGAATGTGCTGTTCTGTTGGACATCTAGCAAATCCAACACAGTATCTGCTATCTGAACCTTCAGAGGATTTCCACCTCTTAAAGTCAGCCATTAAACATTTCTAATGGTGTTCAGCAATTATTTTTTTTTCAGAGACCTCAGGACATTCCTGTGCCATGGATAGCTGTGAGTAAAGTTATCATCAACATCACACACTAGTTTGAGAGATGAAATAGATCCAGGTGAATAACTAATTAAAAGAAGGCATAGGTTGTTACCCTTTGCTCCTATAATGAAGTGCTGAAGAATTAATTTCCTGACTGTCTTGTAATTTGATTTCTCATAAACTGTAATGTCACTCCCATTAGTAGCTGCGCAAAGAAATGACAGGTGGTCAGCAGAACTTGTGCAGGGATGCTTTAACGGTCATGCATTACTCCCTGAAAGCTGTGAGATTAACACATCTGCTGCAGACCCAGGAACGGCTCGCCTGTAATGGATAGTCTGTTTACTTTGCCACAGCTCTGTAAATCCTATAGAGGGTAGCTTTTTACAACTTAACCAAATATTCATATTTCAAAACCTATGAATGTAAAAGTTTAATTCCCACCCTCCCCCATCAACATCTATGACTAAATTTGTCTCAGCTGTTGTAGGTGGGAAGACACAGAGACAATATGCCTCCTTTGCAGTGGTGCTGGGCTGAGGAGACCGTGGCACTGCGGGGGTTTTCACAGGTGGTGGTGATTCCCCACCACCTGGGGAAGGGGGGAGTGCCAAGGCCCGTCACAGCAGAGACACAAGCCCAGATGTCCCCACTGTGTGCAATGGTGGTGGTATACCCGTGTCAGGCTCCTGGAGCAATGGGCTCAATTGTGAGAAAGGACTGTCTCATATACCGTTCTGTATCGTATCAGCTATATTTAGTGCTAAGTATGATTCTAAATCCAGATGTTAGGCTTCGATATGGCAAACCTTCAATGCCAAAAGCAACTTTATCAATGCAAACACAGAAGTGCTGACTCACTTTTCTGTGATCAGTGGTTTGCAAGACTCAGCAATATACCTTAGATGCATCAAGAGGAAGGCTCTTCATTTGGAATACTTAATTTGTATGACAACTGATAATGAATTTTAGACCAAGGTGTATTTTAAACTCATGTTCAAAACTGAGTCTCCAGCCATGTTGTTTGCATATCTAACACATGAAACACATGAAAAAGTTAGATTCTCACCATGTCTTATAAGGGTCCAGTAGAGCATCTCTTGCTGTAACGAGGCTGTGAGTATCATACTTGAAGGAGTGAATTTCACATTTTAAGGCCTGAATTTCCTATGTAGAACCCATGCAAATGGTATGTAAACCCTTAATGAAATGAGTCATAAGCTATCACAGCCCCAGGTATCAGAAAGGAGAAGCTAAAAATAAAGTACTGACAATTAAACTAACAGTTTATTTTTCCCTTTTACTTAGAGAATTAACTCAGTCTATGAAAAAAACAGCCTTTTAATACAATACAGAGAACAATGGTTTATTCTGCAAATAAAGTGGGTACAGAAAAGCCACTGATAACTGTCACTCAGGATTGTAGCTGGCTTATAACTGCATTCTAGTTTAAGCATGTGACCTCTAATTAAAGGATGTTCAAATATGCGATTTGGGGAAGGTCTCTGAAGCCAGCCTCCAAAAGTCCTTGCTTCATTTGTTAAAGCACTGTAGTAATAATAAATCAGCTTTGTGTGCAGAGATCATCATTTTGACAAAAATGTAAGAAAAGCAAACAGCAAAAAGTGCAAAGATGATGTCTGTTGAAGCCCAAGCTGTGTGTACGTGTAAAAATATGCATGTGCGTTTCTGTGTGTCTGGGTATGTGCTTCGTTGATAGAAACAGTGAGGCCATTTACCAGCAATTACATTTTCCACAGAGGCCTCGGAGTTGTTCTTGTATTTATAAACTATTCAAAATGTATGAGAAAATGGGGGGTGGAGCGGGGAAGGACAGCAAGGCAAGAACTTGAAAATGAAAAGAACGACTGCAGGACTTTGTATCGGTTTCTAGCAGGCAGGGACATGTCAGATAGTATTTAAACCATCTGCTGGAAACATTTGGATTATTCTTATCACCACATTATCTCCCAGGTAGCGTTTCCTCCAATAAATAAAAGTACTCTGTGTTTAAAGATAAAAGTCAGATTAATTATTAACGTGTTCAAGGATCCATTTATGGACACTTACTTTTGTGATTCTTCTCTGCTTGTTTATTCTTCCCTTTTGTTAAGCTCAGCTGTAATTTCCTCACTGAAGTTCTTTGTTTGTTTTAGGATGATTATGATCTCTTACACTCACAATAGCTTCTGACCCAGATAATTTCCCATTCATCTGGGCAACAACAAATGGATTTACATTTCCCTCTATTTTTTTCAGTAATTAAGATGACGTGCAGTAAGTAACTGCTTTCAATCCACAGAGTTTTCCTAAAATCTGTATTTGTCTAACTCTCTAAAAACAGATGAAGGGAATCAGAGGGGAAGACGAAAGCAACTTTCATCTTTGGCCTCCATTCGAGGAGGAACACTCTTCCTTGTCCTTGTGCTTATGCCATGAGAGGGCTGGAGCACTTAAGCCAGAAGCAGTGCTAGAAAACAAGACTGGGTGAGCTGGGAAGGTTAAGGCACATTTAAGCCATATAGCACTTACTACTGCCAACATTTTTGAGCCCCCTACAAGGACAGCACTTTATGTATTCGCTTTCAGTATAAGAGATACAGGCAGGGGGTAGCCAGCCTGGGTCATTTAGTATTATATATTTTCAATTATAATGCAGAAATCAAAAACAAAAAACATAACCAAAGTGTAGAGATAAATAATAAAATTAACTGTGGATTTACAGAAGATTATATTTGTATAGAAATTATTTTTTTTAAGCAGATAGACTTTTACAAAACTCTGGACTTTCATCATTATTCTTATTCTTATTTTTATTCTTATTATGCCTAACCCATTTTACAAAAATTTCTCTCCCCACCCCATCCAAGATGTGTAAATAGATCGTATTTGTGACATAGTACTGTCATCATTGTGATATAGTAGTATCATGATGTCTGGATATTACAAGATGAAAAATATACCATACTGCTTGGAAAGTGCATGATGACTACGGAACCCCTTATCTCTTGGGAGGCATTTTGTATTTTATAAAATTGGATCAGGTCACCACTGTATTGAGAGAGCTATGATGAATAAAATCATGTCACAGTAAATATTGTTCACTAGTGGATGTAGTTCATTATTTTCTCTTACAGCATTTTTGAAAAATGAAATTGCCGATAACTAGAAAAGATAGCTTTTCATCAGCTCTCTGCATCCAGTAATGCCATTCCCTCAAGAGGTACTCCATGTACCCCTAATTTCTAAACTTCACCTCTTAATCAGTTCTAATCATTAAAAATCTTATGGTGCTTTCCTTCAAAACTTGGTGTTAACGCAGTATCTTGGCCAAGGCCCACCTTACATAATTATTGTCTACATGTAATTTGCTTCTTTTTGTTTAATTTGGGTAAATTTGTCTTAACTTTTTATTCCTGAAGTAATTAATAATATACGTCCTTAAACCATTTCTGTCTTTCTCTCAAGACATGACTGCACTCCAGCAGCCAGTTTGATTTGATCTGACAGATTGTCCATCTACTTCACCAGAAGATGTGAAGAGTAAATCAATTCTAATGAACTTTTAGATCCTGGAATCAAAGGGCATCTCTAATTATGTATTGCTCTTGTTGATCGTATCACTTTTATAAAAAACTAGTTAGTTTATTAAAATGGCTAGGTCCATCCTGACTATTGTGGGACCAAAATGATGAAATCATTATTTATATGACAGCAATAATTAGGTGTTTCAGTCCAGACTGGACCTTATTATGCTATGCAACCTGACAGATAACCTTCATATACAGAAAGTTAACAATTTAGATTCACAATGTGACAAGAAATACTTCTGTTATTGTTATCATTGTGTTCTTGCTATTATTGCCTTTTTATAGGTCTTCAAATAGACACACAATGCTGCTCCTGTCTAAATATCCAGAGAGCATCTGCAGCCAGGCTGAGGCCTGAAAAAGACATTACCTAAGATAATAAACTAAATATCTTAAAACCCATAGGGTGGATCACCCTCTACAAGTGCCTATCCGTGTCTAAGAACTAGCAGAAAGAGTTGGAACAACCATTCAGCCTAGCTTTTGATGGCCAAATGAGATCCCACATTAAGTGACCTGTCAAAGGTCACACAGGAAGACTACAAAAATGAAGACAAATGTGTGAGTCCTTTCTGAGTACTTTAGGTACAAGGCCAATTTCTTCACATGGCCTTTAAAAGTATGTGAAAGAAGTATTTGTACTTATTTAAATGAATGGCACAGAAAACATATTCACTGAGGAAGAGAAAAAGAATTAAATGAGTCACCACTGTTTCTTCATTGGTCTTTTCATTTGAAAAACATGTCAAACAAATATATAACAGCCACTTTAGTCCCTGTAATCCTTGCAGAAAACTAGTAATTGCCAGTTATACATTTATCACACTTAATACAATATGTTCTCAGTTCCTTTACTGGGGGGGATTTCTCCCCTTTTCTACACATGGTTTATTATTTCTTTAAACTACACATCCATAAACACACACTTAAACAAACTCACATCTGGGTTTGACATTTCTGAGTCACCCTTCTTCTTTATACGCTAACCCATACAGAGCTGCCTTTGGCATTATCCACTTCTTTCAGTGATGTGCCTGTAGTGGGGGATTCTTGTATTATATGATACTTGTTATACATAACTGCTAACTGTGTTATGCCTGCCCAGAGGGAACTCATCAGCTACAATCCGTCTGCTTATTCACAGCTCCCTCATTGATTATTCATGAAGCATCTGCCTTAGAAAGCAGGTATTGCTCATATTAGTGATGATAACCTGCATGCATCAAAAATTTAAGTGTTATCATCTCTGCTTTTGCCATATGTGACCTTGAGAGCAGCTGGGCTCTGTGGCAGAGCCTTGGGTTTGACTCGGGAGTTGGTTTGCTGTGTTACAGCAGTGACTTTACACTTTAGCATGGTTTTCTGCATGTATGGATGATGTTCAGCCTGCTTTCATTTAACAAGGGAAAAAAAATGATGTTCCTGTTGCCTGGAAAAAACAAAAAAACCCACCAAAACCCCAAAACTTCCATAAACCTCACATCCATTTAAAGATTGGATTAAAAGCAAAATAAAAAAAAATAATAAAAACAAAACAAAACCAACCAAAATAAAAAAAAAAAACCAACCTACAAAATCATAGAATCATCAAATCATATAATGGTTTAGGTTGGAAGGGACTTTAAAGATCATCTAGTTCCAAATCCCTGCCTTGGGCAGGGACACCTCCCACTAGACCAGGTTTCTCAAAGCCCCATCCAACCTGGTCTTGAACACTTCCAGGGATGGGGCATCCACAAGTTCTCTGGGCAACCTGTTCCACTGCCTCACCACCCTCATAGTGAAAAATTTCTTCCTGGTATCTGATCAAAATCTACCCT